>JBBBDQ010000238.1:3545000-3652500 GCA_037127315.1 Ascarosepion bandense | reverse complement strand
TATAAAACCATGGCTTATGCCAATAAATACCAAAATATCTGAATTTTGTTGCATTAATTTTAACCCCTCCAAAAACATTTACCTGTGTATAGTGCAACTGGTCACTGGAAATGTATGATTTTTAATCTTTCAAAAAATTACCTGTGTATAGTATTTTTTGCATAAACAACTCATCATAAAAAATTCAAACTATACTTTGTACCTGTAGAAATGACAAAATTATTTAAGCAACATTTTCACCTTGGATCAGATTATCTTCTTACCTTTTTTCAAAGTAACACATCCTGGCTCTTTGCATAGTATCAGCATAATATGTGTTTGCTCTATTTTGTATTCGATTATGGTGTCATGGATATGTCACTTGCCTGCTTACCTCCAGGTCAGATGTTCAAATCCAGTTGGATTCATTTATTATATCTCTTAGTTTTATGTTAATAAAAGTCACAAAAAAAGATATATACAGAAAAATTTCACATGGTTCATTATTATATAATATGCATATCTATAAGAATTATTTTAATTTTAAGCATTGTGGATATAGACTGATCTACAGATACATGTACAGAAATTGTCAGTTATATATTAAGCAAGGACATCTCAGGTTTGAAACTTTAATTTTCATACATACCAGAGGCATTAACAGCTCATTCTCTGCCACATCTCTATCATTGTCCTCAATCAGGTAAACTAAAAAAAGATGAAAAGATAGATCAACTTTCTTGAGTTGAGATTCTATACTGATTATACTTATAATGAAGGTAACAACTGCTTCTTTTTGTTATTCTATTTGGTTATTTGGATGTGCGTTGTGGCGCAGTGGATATCGGCTCGGAACGAGAAATCAGAGAACCGAGTTCAAATTCCAGTTGAATTCATTGCATTCACTTACGCACAAATACCCTTGGGAAAGGTATTAATCCATCTCTTCCCTCCAGTTATGGGTTAAATAATAGGACAGATTGGGTTCTATAGCCTTGGTCGGCAACTAGTCTACCGCAGAAAGCAATGGCAACCTACTGCGGGATAATCTTCTGCCCAGTCAGTCATGTCTCTTTCGAGACATGATCGCCCAAGCGTGTATCACGTATGGCACTTAACTGAGTGATTTGGTTATTACTTGATGGATGATAATTAAAGGAGAATAATTTCTTAGTAATGATACCACTTTGAAAATATCAACTAAAAAACAAAGAAAAATTATTAAATACCCCAGGATGTGAAAATGAAAATTAAACCAGTAGACAAAAACCTCCAGACAGAAAACCTAATGAATATCAAATACAGTCTAGCCTCTTCAGTCTCGTACTTTTTGAACCAGGCCACATAATCTTGCCAGTTTATTTCATATATATATTACTGTGTTTGTTATTAAAAGGAGAACATAACTTAAAACAGGAAATAAAACAATCATTCATGCTTCCAAACAAAGATTTTATTATTTCATGCAATACAAAACCTAAAAAAAAGCCTAAAAACTAAGAAGTACATTATTTTGCTACAATTTTGAATGGAACTGCATTTTGTTTTGTCATTCACACACATACTAACATTACTGACATATAAACATACTTTCATACATTAAACCACCTATGATTCTTTTCATATACATAATTTAAAAATTTATCTATATAGTTTAAATATGCTTGACACATGCATTATTTTTGCATACATACATTTACACATACATTTATACATGCTTACATTTAAAATACACATGCTTTTATTATACATGGCAAACAAACACACATATAAACAGACATAGGTTTCCTACACTTAAAAATGTTCATCTATTTCTTTATTACATGCAACACGTATTTGACCAATGGAATCAAACCTCAATCAACATACTATCTCTTTGGTTTTTTAAAAATGTTTTTTTTAAATCTTTAAATCATTGTCTAAGCAAATCTTTGAAGAAGCTTATTAAAGTGAAACATGATAGATTAACGATACTTTTCCTACCTGTTCTTTACTTATTCTATTCATTTTGTCAGATTTCAATCCATATATTCAACTCATACAGCTATATATAAGATATAGGAAAGACTGTATTACCAAAACACACTGCTGCTGCTGGTAGCTACTGTGAAAAGTTGCAAACATGTGGTACTATCCTTATAGCGGCTCAACAAATCATTAATTCAAAAAGTGCTGGACAATGGGAGTTACCGAATTACAGAGTGCCAAAATAAAGATGAACTGTACAATTTTAAGCACCAGAATAGTGAAGCTTTTCATCCATATTTCTTCTTGCAAAAATGCATTAATATCAAACTGTTATAGATATAATACAAGGAAAGGCATGACTTGATCAAACAGTGTGATGGACAGCATGATCAAAGTACAGGATTTCTTCTCATACTCAATAATATGGTGGGATTAAAGAAAATTCATGATTAAGTCTATTCTGGAATATTGTCCTCCCAGCTCTTTCTTTGTATAACTTTCCCCTCTTTTTGCATCATGTTTTGCAGGATTGTCTAAGCAAACCTTGCTGATTGTGAGATATACACAAATCATGTGATATTATTATTTTTCTTACCTTTTACTTATACTTTTTTTATGGTTTATTTAGGGGATCAGTTTACAATAAATTTATATAGCAAACTGAACCCACACTTTTTAAATTTAAGGCAGTTTGACGAGGTGCTAATACATTAGCACCAAAACACAACAGCTCTTGTGTTGCAGTAAACTATATTTTTATTATAAATACTTATAATAAAAATATTACTATATATATATATATATATATATATATATATATATATATATATATATATAGTTTTAGTGCAAAAATTTGTCACTTTAACTGAGCAGGTTCATGCTAACTTTGAAGTTTTATGAGAACATCTTTATGATGTTGTCACTCATTGGCCTGGGTGTTTTTTTCTGTTGTTGAGTTCGGTTCTGGTTCCTTTTCCTATTTATAAGGAACCTGATAATTTGACATTTTAAGTGATAGGTCCTGCTTTCCATTACTTGATTTTCTTTTTATTTTTATTGTGCAAGTGTTTAATTTCTTTTTAATGTTTTATTTAATGTACACATCAGTGGCTATTCACATGATTGTTTTATATTGAATAGGTGTCAGCTTAATTGTTGTTGTTTTTTTTCACTTGGTTTGTTCTTGAACATTTATTTATTTTCTACCAGTTCAAAACAACTATTATTACTGACAAAGTTTTAAAGACAACTTCATAAATATAAGATCATTTTTAAAAAAAATGAATGTATTATATTCTGATAGAAATAACATGGAATGCTTAATTAAGTATTTTCTATAAAAGAAACTGAAATGAAAGATGTTATTTTTGCACAAATACTGCACCTGTATCACTGAAATGAACACCTCGGGTTTTCTTGTCACTGTTACTTTTCGTGAGAATACATTTTTTATTCTTTGAGTGACTCTTGTTGGCTATAAGTTTGACTGACTCTTGTTGGCCAGGAGGTTCTCCTACTACATCGCTTAACTCATTTGTGGCGTAAAGAAGCTGGCAAGAAATAAGAAAGAAAGAGATTACAGTCAATATAAATAAAAGGCAAAGAGAGACTTATTCTCAGAGTGCCAAAAATTGTAATGTTGGTTTTAATTTCCAAGATTAAAAATTAGCATTTTACAATTAGCAAATTAGCAATACAATAATTATCAATAAAATCATTTTTAACTATCACCATTTGTCTCTATATTCTAGATACATCAAAGTTCCAATGTAATTACAAAAATTTGATTTTATGTTTCTAAGATTTATCCTTTGGAATTTCTGATTATGCTTTCCCTTTATTTCAGGCCTCCATAATTAAAAATGGGAAGGTCATTATTGATTGAAGAAAATTAACTGCAAGTCATAAGAGTAAATTTTTAGAGTAAATTACTGAATATGAGTGAGATAGAATCAGATATAGAGAGAAGAGAGATGATGAAAAAATTAATTTTCTTTTTCTACAGAAAATGAAAAAGATTAATTAGAAACAAAAACAGTGAAATATTGGCTGAATAAAGTCATGCTTCCACAAAACTGACTTTTTCATATATGACCAGTTGCCAAATTTATTCTAATGAACACAAAAATTTTGGTATTTTGAAAACCCCTCATGGCCTATACTGGGTAGTCTCACAGGTTGCATGCACTTGTTGGTCACATTTTGTGAAGACCTGTTTTATTTCTTCAAGCCTATTAAAATGAACTCATTCTAACAACTGTATGTTAAAATCCATGAACTTAAAAAAGCATTAAAAAATAATCTACAGAGATAAAACACAATGGAAATCCATAGAATTGTCCATCTCTCTGTAGTGACCTCTTCTGACATTGTAGCAAAATAAACATGACATTTTTATACTGAAAATATTATCTTAAAGGATCTCTCTTAAATTGTGATTGTTTCTGTAGATAAATAATCTTTTAAAGTAACCTTGATTTAATTATATATATATATATAAATAGTCATCCACAGACAGATCTGTTTTGCTGTATCACAGCTCATCAGTCCGGTTAGACCCCATATATAATATATATTTATATATAATATATATATTATATAAAGGATTTTTGATTATTACCATGGATAATACATATTTCACTGCTTTGATGTTCTTAACGCGGCTCGTCAGATTTCGATTGCCTACTGTTGTACCATTTGGATCTGACGAGCCACATTAAGAACATCAAAGCGGTGAAATATGTATTATCCAAGGTAATAATCAAAAATCCTTTATAAAATATTACTCTGTTAAATAAGATAAATGAATTTAACATTGAGTTCTCTCGAGTTCATCTCTTTTGGAATTTACCCTGATTACATACCAAGTGTACTATGTTATATATATATATATATATATATATATATATATAAAAGGCAATCTGTGAGTCTGTGTGTGACTGTTCCCTCTGCACACGTACATTTTTTAAGCTACACAATTCAAACTTTCTAGGGACACATATCTACAGGGAAGCCAGGTTGACACATACTTTTTGAGTTTAAATTCAGCAATTTTCCCTTTTGCACTTTTTGGCAAATGGAGCCGATTATTTACATTTGCTTCGTAAAACATCTAAGATCTAAGATGGTGTCTAAATTACATCACAGAAATTAAATGACATGTGTCAAACGCAACTAAAATATTTTTTATTAAAAAAAAATAAAATGAGCCTTCATATTTAATTTTTATTCCGACGTTTTAAAAATTCATTCAGTCAACAAAAATGTGAATATTTTTCCCCATAATTTTGAAACAAAAGAAATATTTTTTAAAAAAAGTGTTTTTTCAAACACAAACAAAATCTACTCCTCTCATTGGCATCTTCTCTAACTACTAAAATGTTCTGTATTGTGCAGACAACGGGGGGCTATGATGCTAATATAACCCGGATATAAGAGACCCTGATATAAGAGAAAACCGGATATAAGATATATTCTCTCTTATCCCAAATTAGAGCCTGTGATAATATATATAAAATAGACCAAACCGGTATATAAAATGAACCCGGATATAAGAGAATTTTTATCATGTCCCTACAACTCTCTTATATCCGGGTTACACTGTAATAAAATATTGAGAGAAAAACTCAACACATTATTAAATGGTTATAAATCCAGAATTTATTTCAACAATGTAATTTTACATTGTCTCCTTCAGACCATTATAATGTATATTAATTGGATAAAATCTTTTAGGTTATCCTCTCCATTTTTACAGATCTGCCATTCTCTCATATATATATATATATATATATATATATATATATATATATATATATATAGGTATAGTTGTCAGTCTGTAAACGGTGAGGATAATCCAACAAGATTTCCTTAATATAAATTATTAATAGGTAAATCCATATAGAGAGCTCAATGTGAGTGCGTATGGAAGCCCAATGTTTATGAAGAGTATATATGTATGAGTATGAAACGCTAAAACCTAAAAAGATAAAAAAAGAAATCAGTGGATATGCAAAATTAAACAAAATCACAGGGTAAGTATATGGGGGAATATATACATAGGTATATGTGGATTTAAGTTAATATAAGTAAGTGGGTTGACCTGATGGGGTCAAATATATGCCTAAAGTCAGGGGAATTGGTTTTTTTCAGAGGTCATACCATCTAAGACAGTCAAATAATTTCAAATGGATACTACCCATATTTGGAACTGGACTATATCTCTTTCTCCCCTTCCCTCCCATTCCTTCATTTATTTATTTCCTCCTTCCCCTCACAAATATTGTCATTTATTTATTTGTTTGTAATCTTATGTTTATTATTATTATCTTTATTATGTTCCCTCTTCATTTTAAGAAAAAGCAGAAATTTTATGCCAAATGGAGGAAATATGGTAAAAGGTCTGATGAGATGAGCTGTTTAAGCTCATTAAAATGAACTATAGTTTATAACTAATATGACGTGCTGAGTTTCCCTTTATAAACTCAATATATATATATATATATATATATATATATATATATATATATATTCTTTATTTGTAAACAAGTTATTACGTGACCTAGGTTTCTACCATGTGGTGTCTTCAAGTGATTTGCAATAACTGATTTTAATACAAATGTGCACTGGTCTAATTTTATTAGGACCAAAAACTAAGTAATTAAACAATCAATATATATATAAATTAGTTAATCTTTGTTAATTTCTGTAACATGTTTACATTTGTTGACATTATGATGCATTTCAGAGCAGATACGGTTATTATGATAAATCGAAAATTGTGTTATATAGGCTTAATTTGACTTCATTTAGACTGTTGGTCATTCGTAGTCAAGAGCTCTAAGATGCACCAGATCAATTGATAGCTTCCCCTATATGGAAAGGGGTTGCAGGTTCGAATCCTGCCAAATGACACACGTTTTCATTTTCATAAAAATTTATCGTAAATAATCAGGCTGGTAAAAATAAAAATATATAATACTGTTTGATTATAAACAGAATATCTACTTAAATATGAATATTGATCAAAAATAATGTTCAAACAAATAATTTCATATATACATATATATATATATATATATATATATATATATATATATATATATATAGTGGTGTTTAGTTTCAAAATTGGTATTTTTTTCAGTAGTTGACTGGTGTAATTGTATTTTAGGCAAAATAGATTTTTGTTATAAAGTACTCGATATCAAGATAAGGATAGAGCATTATTAGAACTAATTTAGAGAAAAAGCAAAGAACTCTGTAAAGTGTAGACTTCAAAGTTGGCATGACTGAAATAGTACTGCTCAGCCAAGTGACAAGTTTGTCCACATTAATCACATTAATTCTAATATATATATATATATATATATATATATATATATATATATGTATGTATAGTATAAGTCGGATATAAGAGAACCAGATATAAGAGAAACCCTGATATAAGAGAGAATATATCTGGTCCCACATTAGAGCCTTTGGTAATGTATACAAAATAGACCAAACCCGGATGTAAGAGAACTTTTATCCAGTCCCAACAACTCTCTTATATCAGGGTTACACTATATATATATATATATATATATATAAATATATATATGCAGGTTTCATTAAAAATGACAGACAAGGTATTATGGCTACATTTTATGACATAATTTAAATAGAGACCTACCAAACTTTCTGCACAACATACCTGTTAATAGCACAAATATAGCATCATCCACATGCAAAAATGGCTAAAAATAATGGAAGCTTTATTAACAAAAAAGAAAAATACAACACTTAATAATATCAACTATGAACATGGCAACAATATGCTTATCAATGCCTCTACATCACACATGAACATTACATGTATTCAATCACACATAAAATCAAATCCATCCTCAATAATGGCTAAAAGCATAGCTGAAAGTGCTCAAAAAATAAAAACAATTGGACAATTTTTATATAATTTATATCTTGAAAAGCAAAAATCATAAGATCACATGAAAAATAACAAAAAATCTTAACCATAATACCTTGTCTATCATTTTTAATGAAACCTGCATAAAAAAGAGATTGCTGCCTAAATACACGATATATATATATATATATATATATATATATATTTATATATATATGTGTGTGTGTGTGTGTGTGTGTGTGTGTCAGATTAAATAAATTGCAAACATTGTATCTGCTTATTTTTAATAAAATCTGTTCATATTCACAAATAATCTTTCACATATTATAATTGAAAGATGTAAGAAATGAGCTGTAACTTTCACAGATGATTTTATTATTCATTTCTCAATGTTCCCAAGTACTTTCAATCTCATGGAATTTTTTTATGTAATAATGTCATGGTCATGGACTTGTTAAAGCATGAAAAGCTGTTCTTTTTAGAAACATTTTAGAACATTACTACAGTATTCATAGCTGATTCTATTAATTAATGGCTTAAGTTTTTTTAATAAATATTGCCTCAAGGATCTGTAGTTTTCTTTTGTTGTTTTCTTGGTGTAGGATAATTGTGTTATCAATCATTATTTTTGTATATTGTGAATGTAGACAGGAATGTTGTTGTAGATGGGTAGAAATGGACAAATGGTCAGACATGTGTAATATAAGATATCCTTTAATGTAGTTGTTGTAAATCCAAAATATATATTTGTTTTTTGTCAGAGATAAAGGGACAAAAATAAATGCCCACTTCAAGGACTTTGTAATACAAAAGAAGTTGTCATTTACAAGGCAAAAGTACATGACTTAAATGGTCAAAATAAAATATATTTGAAATCAACCAAAGACACCTTTAAGACCAGGTGGTTCAATCACAAGTCTACATTCAAAATAGAAAACTTAAAAAAACTGTACAAAATTGGCTAACCACATGTGAAAATTGAAATCAAAATATGGAAAATACCCAGACATAATGTGGAGTGGAGTGAAAACAGCCAAGCCTTACAATGGTAGCAAAATATGTAGCCTGTACCAGGAAGAAAAGTTAGCTATTATGCTATTTCCAAACAAAAATGAACTATTGAATGAAAGAACAAAAATTATGACTAGGTGTAACCATACTAAAAAATACCTATTAGGTTCATACAACCATGGATAAAAATGTTATAATTTCTTGTAATCTTAAAAATTGTGCATTCAAAAATTCCACATCATATGAGTATTTAAAAAAAAACATTATTACGTGAGCGTTCTTAAAAAAAAACGGTAAATGGTAAAATCAGTTATTGCAAATCACCTGAAGACACCACATGGTAGAAACCTAGGTCATGTAACCTGTTTACAAATGAAGAATATTCAAAAGTTCTACAATATAATTGTATTGAACACTTTTTAATACAAATGTGCACTGGTCTAATTTTATTGTGACCAAAAACTAAATAATTAAACAATATATATACACACACAACAAATTAACTATTATCTCAAATATATTTTTAATTTTTTAGACTCCAATTTCTTTCACCGTTAATTTATATTATTTATTTATTTTTATTTTCTCATTTTCTCCTATCATCTTTTCTTTCTATTTTAAATTTATTACTCTCTTCTTTCTTCTTCTTCTTCCCTTTTCGTTAACGCTTTAAGATACTTACCCTTTCTTTTTAACTCTCTCTCTCTCTCACCTAACCCACTTTCTTTACATTTCAAATTTACAGGTCTGCAATCCAACTGTTAGACTGAATGTATCTTCAAACTTTTGTTGACATCTGCCTCTACGCTTGTCCTCTGATTACATGTTGTGTATATATATGCTTATGTGTAAATATGTGTGTATGTTCACCGAACTGATGTATTTTTTCTTAAATTTTCTTTTTTAAGGGAGCGACCGTTTTTTTCATTCGTTTTTTTTAGGTCTTTGTGAATCTCATTTGTGTAAAATCCTTTGTAAAATAAAGACGGAAGATGATGATGGCTCGCCTGAAATAGGCCTATACTTCCGATTTACCATGAAATAATGTGTCTGCCTTAATTTTTCTTATATATATTTATATACTGATGCATTTTTTCTTAAATTTTCTTTTTTAAGGGAGCGATCGTTTTTTTCATTCGTTTTTTTAGGTCTTTGTGAATCTCATTTGTGTAAAATCCTTTGTAAAATAAAGACAGAAGCTGATGATGGCTCGCCTGAAATAGGCCTATACTTCTGATTTACCATGAAATAATGTGTCTGCCTAAATTTTTCTTATATATATATATATATATATATATATATATATATATATATATATATACTAGCACAATACCTATCTCATTACCCTTTTATTAACACAACACCTTTTTTATTACTTTTATTAGTTATTTGTTTTCTGGTTTTCACTTTGTGGTTACAAGTATGAAGATACCGTAGCATTCCTTCAATGTTATTATTTTATTTGTTGGATGAAGCATTATCAACTATCATTCCATTTCTCTAGCATTTTTCATCCCACTAGAATTATTTTTCATTCAAAATTCTGCTAATGTTCTTATCAGACTGGGATTCAGAGCAATTAATTTAAATCAGTAACAATATTCTAGACCTTCCAGCCTTCACCAGCAGCCAAGGATGTCACCTTGATTCAGCCTTGACCACAAACTGCATGAAATTGCTTTGCAGGCTGTATGTGGGCAGGAGACAGTGTGCTGGACAGCACTGACTTTGTTGTAATCAATGTTCAAATAGCAATGACAAAGATTGATGTATTGATAGATCAGTACTTACTGGATAATACGTATCATCAAAGCCCTCAAATGCGGTTCCTGAAAATTAAGATAATTCATTTGTTACCAATTCAACATTTTTTTTTTTGAGTCACAATAGACAGAAGGTGCAGCAAAAAAATGAAATTAGTGTTGCAAGTTCAAATTCCAATTGAGACATGACTGAACAAAAGAATATGCCTAGTGGGTTTTTTAATCATTTCACCCTAAGAAAGTTCATAACATGACTAAGATGCAAAGATTTACTGGCAATGAAGGAAAATGAGAAGACATTATAAGGAGGAACCATAAACCCAATTCTAAACAAGATAACCTCTACTCCTGTTCAAAAGACATGTTGTTACCTTAATGGAATATTTCATTATTGGCAAGGGAATTTCAAGCAGCTGATACACCATATTTTTTATTTATTTTGTTTTGTGTTAGCTTCTTATGAATATCTTTACTTTTAATGATTTAAAATTTTTGCTTACATGTGAAAGCAGAGAAACTTGTATGATTAAAAATCCTATGTTACTTATGCAGAAAATATAACAAAATTACTTCAATACTACTCTCAGTTTTTATGGGGTGGTTAAACTAGTTATGCAATAATCATTGTCAACAAAATAAAAACAAATAATGTTGATTATTATGTACTGATCTACTAGAATGTGCATTGTGGTGCAGTGGATATCAGCTCGGAATGAGAAATCGGAGAGCCAAGTTCGAATTTGAGTTGAACTTGTTGCATTCACTTATGCACAAATATCCTTGGGAAAAGTATTAATCCATCTCTCTTCCTCCAGCTATGAATTAAATAGCAGAACAAATTGGGTTCTATAGCCTTGATTGGAAACCAGTCCACTGCAGAAAGTAATGGCAACTTAGTACGGGAAAATCTTCTGTCCAATTAGTCATGTCTCTTTCAAGACATGATCAACCAAGCGTGTATCACGTATTGTATTTAACTAACCATGAAGACCAATGTTCTGAACTTGGCTGTTCTCATTTCAGTTATCATATTGCAGTATTTATAAAGAAAATCTTTCAAAATTTGTATAACTTAAGATTTGGTAAAATTAACAAATTAGGCATTAAAAATATAGTGGACACATTCTTAGAATATATTCTAATAATCAATCAATTTTTAGACAAAATAAAATCTTCTAATTATTAATCTGTAAAGTTTCAGCTTTTGAACAATTATAGTTACTTGAGGATGTGTGTGGTGGTCCAGTGGATATCGGCTCAGAACAAGAAATCGGTGAAGCCGAGTTCGAATTCCAGTTGAATTCATTGCATTCACTTACGTGCAAATACTCTTGGGAAAGGTATTAATCTGTCTCTTCCTTCCAGTTATGGGTTAAATAGCAGGACAGATTGAGTTCTATAGGATTGGCCGGCAACCAGTCTACCGCAGAAAGCAATGGCAACCTACTGCGCAATAATCTTCTGCCCAGTCAGTCATGTCTCTTTCAAGACATGATCGCCCAAGTGTGTTTCACGTATGGCACTTAACTGACTGACAGTTACTTGACCCACCCATAAACCTGTTAGGTTTCTTTTAAAAGCAGTTCATGATACAAAATGAAGTAACAATATTATAAATTTTACTAATAAATACACATTTTAATTAATATTTGCAATAAAAGTTATTGCAATAATCATTATTACTTATATTGTACAATTGAACCCAGCTCTACTCTTGTGTGTTTCTTGAAATGTCACTAATCATGAGAAGCTAAGATGGCAAAGACAGAAGAATGTGGTTAATGGTGTGTGTGTGTGTGTGTGTGTGTGTGTGTGTGTGTGTGTGTGTGTGTGTGTGTGTGTGTGTGAATATCATCTCCACTAATACTCAAGCATCAAGGGACCTAACTCTACCAATTCCTAATTATCTTCTCCTGGCTTCAGACAAATGGTGGGACAGCTTCCTTAAGTTATTAAAAATGTTATACTCTTAACGTAACACACCTTGACATAGTGTAATGGTTAGCAAGCTTATCTTGTTAGAACCTATTGCAAGTGAGTAGTGAGTTCAATCCTCACTGTGGTGCAGTGGATATTGGCTCAGAACGAGAAATCGGGGAGTCGAGTTCAAATTCCAGTTGAATTCATTGCATTCACTTACGTGCAAATACCCTTGAGAAAGGTATTAATCTGTCTCTTTCTTCCAGTTATGGGTTAAATAATAGGACAGATTGGGTTCTATAGCATTGGCTGGCAACCAGTCTACCACAGAAAGCAATGGCAACCTACTGCGGGATAATCTTCTGCCCAGTCAGTCATGTCTCTTTCGAGACATGATCGCCCAAGCGTGTTTCACGTATGGCACTTAACTGACTGACTGACCATGTGTAAGCTATGTTTAGAAAATCAGCTATTTAAGTAATGCACTTTAGAATTGAACTAAGTATTTTTCTGTTAAATGTTCATGAACATTTTGTGTCTACTTCTAAGTTAGTGTACCAGATACAAATAAAATGATAATATACTGAGTAGGCAGTGAGCATGAGAGGATATGGCAGTCCAAGTGGAAGTTATTAGGAAATCTTTATAAAAATTTTATTTTTATTACTGTTCATCTTTGGTGTAATAATAGGTTGTTTTTTATACAAGTTCTTTTGAGGGAAGTGTATTTTTAAGAAGGCTAGACAGAGGAAATTTTCGCAAAGCACGAACAGTGTGAATGTAAAAAAGACATTTCCAAAATTGTTATATTTCCCAGGGACGTTCATGGGACAAGTAATAGTAGATGTTTTCCTTAAAGGTGATTACACCTTTATTTCTCTACATTCTTGATTTGTTTTCTGCTTTGTTATTTTTTAAATTGAATCCTTGTGGCTTTTTCTGTAACAGTACTCCTTTCTTTTTTTCTATTTTTGATGGTTAAGTTATTTTTTATAATATATCTGTAAATGTTATTCTACCTTAATAGGGTGCACAAAAGAAAAGTTTTGTGCAAAAGTGTTATGTGTAAATTAGTTGTATTTTTCCTTTTTCTGTAATAAATATTTTTTCTTTTTTTCTATAATAAAGGTTTGCCCTTTAATATTTTTTTCACAGTGGTTTGAATCTTGATTGCACCTTATACAACTTTCTATTACTACTAATGAGATTTTTAAGTTTGGCACAAGGTTTTACATTTAGTAAGGAGTTAGAATTTTTATATTTTGCACAAAAATCCAAAATTTGCTCTTTGTAATTTAAAATCTTTATAATGTTTGGGTGTTTTTTCCAGTATAAAAACTGTTTTTTAAGAAGAAACTGAGCTTTAAACAAAGAAAAAACAATTTTTGGAAACACCTCAACAATTTCTGAAATATAAAAATTTGGGATTTACTCTTTATCGTTTTTTTCTTTATCATTCCCATTTTTTTTTTTTTTTGTGGATAAGTTGAATATTTTTTACAAGACCAAACTTTCACCCCATCCACCTTTCACAATGTCCTCTTGTCCAGGTGTCTGTTTAACCTGGAAATTTTTAATGAAAACTTTTATTTAATTCACAGGGATATATTATTCTTATTCCTCTAGCCATGCTCAAAGATATATCAGCAGATTCTTCTGTGTTAATGTACTCTTGTGATTCCGAGATAGCTAATATTCACTTTATACTAATGCTTTTGGAAAGGCTAATCGGACCTTGAACTACCACGAGTTATAATGAATTGATATCTCTTCAGGGAGGATCCATGTCTTGAGATACTATTGAGCCTTAAACTCACCCCTGACCTCAAATGGAGCTCTTATACATGATCTGTTACCAAAGATGCAGCACAAATAGTTAACTCCCTGTACTCAGTTAATTGTCATACATGATACATGCTTGGGTGATCATGTCTCAAAAGAGATATGACTGACTAGGTAGAAGATTTTACTGCAGTTAGTTGCCATTACTTTCTATGGTAAACCAGTTTCCAACCAATCTGTCCTGCTATTCAACTCATAGCTGGAGAGAGAAGAGATGGATTAATACCTTTACCAAGGATATTTGTGCATAAGTGAATGAAACAAATTCAACTAGAATTTGAACTCAGCTCTCCGATTTCTCATTTCAAGACAATATTCATTGCACCACAACCTGATTCTTCATGCTATCCTCTACATTTATAAAAGCCAGATCATGCAAAAAATAGAGTACTGTTGTCATATTTTGGAAGGAGCTGTCCTTTCCAGTCTTGATAGAATTCAGAAGCATCTCTAAGTCCTTTAGGGTGACAAATTATTTTCCACCTGCCAACCTCGCTCTCACAGATGGGATTTGGCAAAGCCTCTTACTACTCTATCTCTACTTCCATGGAAAGTGCTCAGATGAACTACATTCTTTGGTTCTGCCAGGTCAACCTTCCCAGTTAGAATCCACTATGTCACTTATATTGTAGCAAACCACCCACATTCTCTCCATATTGCATCATTGAGAAGTCAGTTTCCTTTGAACAGCTTCTTCTCACAAACCACGACTTTGTAGAACCATTACTTCTGCCTCTTAATGTAACCATCTAACACAAGTGGTCTCCAGGCCTTGTAGACAGTGAACCTTATTGTTAAAAAAAAATTGCAGAAATCTGCTCCATCCTTCCAGTTATTTTTTTTTTTAATCATTTCACCCCAAGCAAGGCATTCCACTGCCACTATTGCACATGGGGCTACATAGGGGAAGGTAAAGAGAAGGAGTGGTTAGACATAGGGAATGTCAGGAGGAAGGTGATAGATGAGTAAGGATACCGAGGATGAGGGTTGGGCAGATGGGAAGAGTGTTTGATAGAATGGGAGCAGGTTAGTGTGTTAGGAGGTGTCTATTGACCTTACATTTAAACTCCTGGAGATTGTAGCCATCGGGGAAGCAATCGTTTGGAAGAGAATTCCACAGTCGGGAAGTGGGGAAGTGCGAGAAAGAAACTGTTGGAGTAGTTATGGATGGATAGCAGGAAATTAGAAAAAATAATAATCATGTCAAGCATTAATGTTTTTCACTGGCACTATACAGTTCAACAGAACCTGTTTGAATCTTTAATCAACAAGAAGGTCATTGAGCACCTAGATAGGAACAACCTCTCAAGCAATGAGCAGAATGGATTTCCGATCCACAGCTGATGTTCTAACTACCATTACACACAGGCAATGAGGAGGTTCTTGAAGGTGAATACACCTTGAGGATCATAGCATTAGATATTTCAAAGGCCTTCAACAAAATGTGGCACAAAGGTTTGCTACACAAGTTCTTCACCTAAAGAATCACTGGAAAGGTTTTCTCAATTATAAAATCCGTCTTCACAGGTAAATCTCTGAAGGTATTAATGGCCAGTCTTCTGAGGCCCTGGTAGTCAACACAGGCTTCTTATTACTTGAAGAAAGAATCAGGCAGCTCCATGTAACTTTTATTGCCCTGAGAGATACCATAAAAACTTAGTATGGTACCCCAAATATCTAAGAAGCTATATGACTAGAGAATAGAACAATATAGATAGTCAGAAATTAAACATGTAAGATAGTTCTTAAAATAATGGAGACTATGTACTTAACTAATAAATGTTTTTTTGTGGGTATGTAAAATTTTGTTTGTAATTTTCCACTCAAGCACAAACTTTTATAATATTCTTGCAGGTTTCTCCCAAAGTAATAAACAGCTTTTGAGATACTTCAGTAAAGAAAACAGGAATCTTTTCAAGAATTTGCCCAAGAGTAATGTATTGTTAAACCATTAGAGTTTAAACCCTTAAAATTTTATTCCAAATGAATTTAGCATTGGAGTAAAACAAAAAAAGACAAAAACTATAGATAAAAATTGGAAATTTCTTCAGAGATAATTAATTTAATTTATATATACTAAAGAGTGACTATTATTTTTTAAAATTTTTCCTTTTTGGAGATGGGGATTGAAACAGACAATGTAATTTCTTGTGTAGGAAAAGCATTTGATAACATATTCAATAAATAAATAAATACAACATTAAAAAAAAGACAATGTTAAGATATGAAATTCCCCCCAAAATATCACTGATCATTCAATCATTGAAAGAATTGCTAGTTGCCCACCATTCTATAATTTTGGGGATTCAAGAACAAAATGGCTGCTTGTACAAGAATGGCTTCCAAACAGTGTTCATGACACACAATGTATTTTCCAGTTTTAAATTTGAAAAAAATATATTTACATGTGAGAAGCATAAAAATAGCATAATTTCACTATTCTAAAATACTTAAATATTACCTTTGCTTTTTTTTTTTTACCAGTGTCCACCAAATACAAAGTTCAAGAGCTACTCATGGTCAAGGGTTACTCTATGATGTGTGAGCATAAGAGAAAGTGGGAAATTCATTTTACGAGGTTATTTTTTTATTATTTCTGTTGTATACCTACCTATATGCAGGAATGAAAAGTTCCTATCCTCTTGAATATGTGAACACTATTGGAGTAACGGGAGTAGGATAGAGTAATTAAACTGACTAGCAGATCACTAGCAGTGTATCTACTTCATGCAGTATTTGAGTCTTGTATTTGTTGATTACTATTATTCCCAACCTCTGTTCTGGTGATTATTCATGCAGTAACCTTTTAGGGTTACAAAACGTTTGCACCAAGCAAGGCAATAAATCTACTAAGATGCTAGAGGGTCAGTGAATTTGAAGAACAAGAAAAAGTATGAAGCAAAGATAACAGTTAACTCTAGATTTGAAGACGTTAAGATCATAGTGACCAGGAAAACAGCTTATTGGGAGTTTGTTCTACAAAGAAGCAGCTCTTGGGAAGAAGCTGTTCAAATGAAACTTCTTTTTTACTAATGGAATATGAAGAGAATGAGGACGATTCACCTCCATGTATGTGGCATGATGAGACCAAGCTGCAAAAGTTAGGACTGGCAGAACCAAGGAATGTAGCTTATCAGAACACTTGTAATGGGAATAGTGACAGAGTAGTGACATGCTTGTAGGAAAAGGGATGTAGGGCAGAAAATAAATCACCACCCACAGTTCTTGTGAATACAGAAAGAGCTAAAGTAAACCATCTACAACTGGTCTGTCAGTAAACGACTGTTCAAAACAAAGACAAACATTAGCTACATACCTTTGCACTTATGATGATGGTGATCGTTATTTTGGTCACAGCTGCAATTCTTTTTAAATTGAGACCGATCTACTTTATTGCTCCTGTGGGGACGCACACCACCACTGATGTAAGGACAAAATACCTCCTCTTCTACTTCATCGTTGTCATCTTCTTCATCTTCCTCTTCCACCACTTGCTTTTTTCTTCTTCTGTTGTTGCCCCACAAAATCTTATCCACTTTTTCTTCACCCCATGCTTTCTTTGCTTCAGAACTTTTCCAGGTGGAAGTGTCAAAATTAGCACCCTCACAGGCAGAGGAAACTGGAGGGAGGCAATCATAACAATCATAGCAATGACGCACATCACTCATATTGTCATTGTCTTTACTGCACATTTTGTGTTCTTCAGGGTTTTCATCACAGAATGAGATATCAGAATCATTGTTGTCAGTATTAAAATCATTGAAACAGGTTTTCTCATCAGATGGCATCTTCTTGTAACTTGCATCCTGACAAAGAAAATATTCTTTAAAATATTGTCTGTTCAGAAAGATACAATTCTAAAAAATATACAAAGATATGTACAATATCTATATTTATATAATATAAACACACACAAAGTATGCAAAAACATATTTAAATCTCTCACGTTATCTATCTATCTACAAAGGCATTTTCCCCAAAAATAGAATTTAAATGTGGTACATGAACCGGACTATAGGGTATAGACAAAATAATAGGAATACCTTAAAATTTCAGATGAATTTATTTCAATATGGAGGAGGACCACCTTTGGCAATAATTACAGCTTGAATTCTGCATTGCTCACTTTGTACAAAGTTTGAATGGTTTCCAGAGGAATTTTTATCCATTCTTTAGCTAAAACGGTCTCCAATTCCTTCTTTGATGATAGTGAAGGATATTGACTCCTCACTTGTTTTTATAAAATGAACCATAAATATTGAGATCTGGAGACTATGGTGGCCAAATAATATGTTCTACTTCACTAGAATGTTCCTTGTGCCATTCAGCTACAACTTTAGCAGTATGAATGGGTGCATTATCATCCTGAAAGATGGCATTTCCCTCTGGAAACAGTTCATGGACCATAGTTCTGACTGCTGATTTTATACACTTATTTAAATAATATCTGTAAAAAAAAACAACAATTTTAGAAAAAAATGCTACTAATATTAAATCAACAAGCATAAAAATAGACAAGCTATTAACAGTGTAAACAAATTTCCCAAATTATGCTATTATGGTACTAAATGTTTCCATTATTTTGTCTACCCCCTGTAGTTGCATATGTAATCAAGTATCATTGTACATTACAAATGATAACTTTACATTCAACTATGGACCACCAGTGTGTGTATGCAACCTTCGGCTCCTCATTTAAAATATGGTGCTTACATTTTTATGTACAATGTTCTAGAGAGACTGCATCCTCTTATCACTGGGGTGGATGTTTCTATCTCTGTCATATGACTCTTTCTCACACATACATCCTGAGCATGACTGGAGTTGATCATAGGAGTCTGCACTCTGTGACCAGATGATCATCTATCAGATCAACCATGCACCTGACTTCTCTGAAGGACACTTAGTGCCAGGCCCATTCTAGCATGACCTGGAGTGAGATATATATGAAACATGCCCCACTTGGGTGTCAGGAGTCAACACTGTTTTGTGCCAAATATAGTTCTGAATTGATTGGATATCTTTTTTCTCACATTTGCTAGCACTTTGATGGTTTCTGCAATGACTGATAAAAACTAACAGAGTGTGTGTGCAGTTTTGCGTTCTTTTGGGAAAAATTGCTGCTGTAACTGTTTTAACATTTCAACGAGCATTTAAAGAGTAAGCTTTAGGTAAATCCTGAATGGAGGAATAGTCTTTGTATTCCAAATGTGATAAAACATGAAAGCCAACCATGATCTGGCCAAACTCTAACAAACCAAAATTAGTCTTTAAAAAAATCCACCACACAATCAATAAAGTTCTTTTTTTTTTTTTTTTAATCATCTCACCCCAAGCAAGGCATTCCACTGCCACTATTGCGCATGGGGCTACATAGGGGAAGGTAAAGAGAAGGAGTGGTTAGATATAGGGAATGTCAGGAGGAAGGTGACAGATGAGTAAGGATACCGAGGATGAGGGTTGGTCAGATGGGAAGAGTGTTTGATAGAATGGGAGCAGGTTAGTGTGTTAAGAGGTGTCTATTGACCTTACATTTAAACTCCTGGAGATTGTAGCTGTAGGGGAAGCAATCGTGTGGAAGGGAATTCCACAGTCGGGAAGTGCGAGGAAAGAAACTGTTGGAGTAGAAGTTACGGTTGCATTTTATCGCTTTCACTGTAAAAGAGTGGGATCTAGTTGCTAATCTAGTATCTCGTTCAAATTCGTATTTAGGTGGCAGACTATTGATGAGATATCTAAAGTGTTTGGTTTGTCTTGAAGTTTATTTTGGATTATGCAGTTACTAGTTATCTATGAGTACCTTACGAGAAAAACTGTTCCAACTGTATATTGGTATAATTAATTTGGGTGTATATTGGCCTTGTGAAATTATCAAATGAGAATGCAGAGTGTTGATATATGGAAAATAAATTTGTATAACACAATATAATAATACAGAAGGATAAGGTAAAAAACTAAAATTTTAAGAGTTCACGTGTAAAAGTTCTGACACATGAGGGTGAGACAGAGAGAGAGTCCAGGAGAAAGTAAATATATGTATATGCATGTATGTAGGCAGTCACTGCCTGACCATGTGGTGAAGGAAGGTATATTTGTTTTCAGTGTAGCAAAAATGGTTTAGCTGTTTAAGGTTGCCAGATAGTCATGCAAATGTTTTATTTGATCTTTGAGTATGTTATGATAACTGCAGCATCAAAGAATGGACAAAAAATTTATCGACTTTGATTTTGTTTGATTTTTTATCTGTTTATATTCGGATCTATAGATCCAATTTGAAAAAGCCACTTGATTCTCACTGGATTGCAGTCTTATATCCTGGTCATAAAAACTTTCTGATTAGGGGGTTGAACTATCTTTTTTTTTTAAATGGTGAATTTATTTCTCTCTCACTACAAGTTCATATACTAGTGAATGATTTTTCATACCAGAATATTGGAAAAGGAAATGCATTTCCACGACGGTAAATGACAACATCCACAAGATTGAAGAGTGTGTGACAAGTGCAATCCAATATCAAGACAATGTTGATTTCATGCAATTTTTTTTTGTTTTGGGTAGATGCAAAATCATCATTTTTATATAGAAATGTTAAGAATATTAACTTTAGAATGTTTAGGGATAAAAGTGATAAAAATGTGGAGTGAAAGTGATTGGCTCTTTCAGGGTGACAATGTTCTTGCCCACACAGCCCTGAGCATCTGAAAGGTTTTGGCTAAAAACAGCTTAACAGTTGTTGCTTTTCTTTTTTATTCACCTGAACTTATTATGTGTGACAGTTTTTCATCCTGCATATGAAACATAATCTGAAAGGGAAATGTTTTACTGCCATCAGCAATGTGGAACAAAAATGCAATTGGAGCCTTAGACAAAAATCAGAATGAAAAGTTTCAAATGAATGAATGTTTTCAAACATAGAAAAACCATTTGGACAAGTGCACTGAATCAAGTGGAATTTTTTTTAAGAACAGAATTTGAAGTTGTAAAACCTAATAAAACATGTTTTAAAATAATTATTGTTATTTATGATTACCACTTTGCACACACACACACACACACACACACACACACACACACACACACACACACACACACACACATGTACATGTGCTAGGATGATGAAATAGCTTTTAGTACCATGTTTTTCTAAAGACATTTCAACACATGAACACTGAGATTTAAGCAAATTTTATTGATAGCAGACTGCTCTCCTTCAACGAGGCCTCCAAGATTGTAATTGTTTTTTCAATAAAAAGTGGCAGAGAACAATTTTTACTAAAATGAAACAGAAACTAGAAATAATGCTGTCAATTGGTAATATACACTCACATACTGTTCCTTTCTTAGAGAGATGACAAGTCAATCCACCCAAGTGAAATAAATGTTGTGGTATAACATTACAAACATATACATATACAAAATTCACTGGAATTCAAATTCAATTTGCAGAATAAAGAAAATGCTGCCTCTGACAGGATTCAAACCAGTGTCCCCCTTTGCAGGAGAAACTAGCATCTGATTAAGCATGCTTCAGCATGAGTTCAGATCCTTCCAGACAACATATTTTATTTGATAAGTTTTTCTTGGGCGTGCAGGCTGGTAGACAAAGTAAATACTGTTTAAAACAAGGCATCTACTCAAATAAGGGTATCCACTAAAAATAATGATTGATGTAATAAAAATATGTCAGATTAAAATATCAGTCAGTTAAGTGCCATACATGATGCGTGATGTAAATTATGTCTCTCGACAACTTCCTCACCTAAATAACTGTTGACTCTTTCAGTTAACTGCCATACATGATATATGTTTGGACAATCATGTCTCTTTCAATCCATGTCTGATTAGACAGAAAATTTTCCTGCAGTAGGTTACTATTTCTTTCTGTGGTAGACTGATTGCCAATGAAGGCTATAGAATCCAATCTGTCCTGCTATTTAACCCGTAGCTGGAGGGGGAAGAGATGAATTCATACTTTTCTCAAGGGTATTTGTGTGTACGTGAATGCAACAAATTCAACTGGAATTTGAACTCGGCTGTCCAATTTCTTGTTCTGAGTCAATATCCACTACACCACAATGCATATATACCATTTTACTTTTGTAATAAAAAAGTATCATCCTGGGTAAAAGATGGGGAGAAAGGTGTGAGAGAATTCAATTGATGCTGGGCAAATTTTACAGACATTGTAGAGCTTCTTTTTGTTTTTTTGGTGATGTGTTGTAAAATAAACATTGTTCAGTTTTCAGACATATAGAAGAAACATCAGCCATGAAAAGTTGAAATATTGAGCACAACATCAAATTCCTTTGATCTGAATACAATGGCAGCATTCCAGACATTATCTTGTTACCTATATCTCTCTTTAAAAATTCTGGGAACAAAGTTACCCGAGTTGGAAATTATCCAAGAAAACAATTTCTGTTAGCTGCACAAGATTATTAAGTAGATTTTGCAGACAAGGACAATTTATTTTTATATTAATATATTATATTATTATATTATTTTTATATTATCATATTAATTTTCTATTATTATATTATATTATTTTATATTATTATATTATTTTATATTATATTATGTTATTATATTATTTTATATTATCATATTTGTCATGGTGACATCACCCATTACAACAGATTGAACTCTTCCTACAACTACATATACTTCCCCTCACAAGAGGTGGCAGAAGAGATCAAGAGATCAGAGAGTGAGAGATCCGCAGAAGCAGATCAGTGGAAAGTGATAAGCAGTGATAGCCAATACTGCTACTGTACTACCATTGCAAGTCTCAATTATAGTATTACTTCCTAACCCATATTTATTCATTCTACTAACAGAGTTACAAGTATTTGTATTTTGCTGTGTTAATATATATTCATTATTTCCTATTTTGGTTGTGGTTGTATTATTTTCTTGCTGGACTCTTAACAGGGTCCACGACAATATTATATTATATTATTTTCATATTATTATATTAAGACCTTGAATAAGTTCTCACTGATTTTTCATAAATATTAATGTTTTATTTACAAAACTTATTAAGAAACATGTCACTGAAAACTTATTAAGAAACATGTCACTTCAAGCTATGGATATTCAACTTTGTCACCGATGTTGATGCTCGACCAGGCTTAAACCACAATCTTCTAGGTTATTGTAGTGTATTTACTTTTATCACCAGTCATGATATGATGCAAAAGTCTTTCCTTTTTTGTGGTTGAAGCAGCTTTTCACTCGTGACAAGACACCATTTGAAGTCTCTTGACTTCAACAAACAGAACAGCACCCAAGTCCTTACTTTTTAATCATTCCTAATGTTTTCAAACATTTTAAAACTGTTTTATGATCAACTCCTAATGGTTCTGCAAGTTCAACTTGCACCTGAGTCTTCATGAAGTAATGCCTCAAATTCTTTGTCTTCAAGCTTTTTTGGTGCATCAGAACCATCTTTATCTTCAACATCAAAGTCATTATTTTTGAAGCATCTAAACCAATCTCTGCATGTTGTTTCTGACAGAGCATGGTTGCTGTAAGTCTCAACAATTATTCTGTGTGCTTCAGCTGAAGATTTCTTTTGAATAAAGTAGTGTAGCAAAATTCCCCGCAAATACACTTTCTTTGACACAAAATCCAACAATTTTAATGCTATGAAAAACAAAGGTGTTTACACTTTGGCAAAATGACATAGATTGAATTTCAGACTTGCTTATAGTACCTCCTTATAGATGTGTTACCATCTGAAACTACACGCATGCAGTTCTAGGAACAACATCTTTTGGAAAACAATGAGAACTTATTCAAGATCCTAATATTATTTTTATCTTATTATATTATATTATTATATTATTTAAAATTTTTTTATTATATTATTTATCTTATTATATTATATTATTTTTATATTATTATTAGTTACACTTTTTTTCTCAAATCCTTCTTGCTATTGAAGACAAAAACTTGAAATAACATTCTGAACAAGGAGGACAAAAAGCAATTTTAATTAGGATGAAAGAAATAAGAGATAATTAATAATGTATCATAATATAATGGCTGGCCACTCATATCCAAGTATGCTTGTATTCTAAAGCTGCTAGCCAGTCCCTGCTGCAGATTCCTGCTCAGTTACATTTGTGTTTGTTCAACACCCAGAGATCCCACCTGTGTTTTATACTGCAACTATGCAGTTACAGTTTCTGGAAGTGAGTGCATTATCCAGTGTGATCAACAGTCTGAACAAGGTTAGTACACGCCATTCCTTGGTCATGATGACTGGTGACAACTATCAACAATTCCAAAATAGTTCTGTCTACACAATTTCACTCACAAAGTTTGCATCAACCTATGGTATGATTTTCAGGCACTTTCCAGAGATGTTGAATGCTGGTATTGCCTCCAAGGCTGATAACATCAAGAAGTCACCTTCCTGACAAATTGATTCTAGTGAGATGCAAACCTAGGTCTCATGTTCAGAAAATGATCATTCTAAGCCATATGCCCAGAAAATGTAATATCTTACATTAGAAACTCAGAAACTATCACCTTGCATTATAGTAAGAATTTATTTTAGTCATCATCACCAGCTATGCTCTTTAGTAAGTCATACAGGTTATTTTCTTACATGGCTTCAAAGTCCAATCTTCTAAAAACACAGCTCAGTGAAAACACCTAGTGATGTTCAGGTTGTTGAATCATTCTTGTTGTCATTGTCTACATATTTCTTGCATTTGACTTCAGCATTGAATTTTTATTTGGTTTTAAACATTTCATTCTACAATGGCAAATTCTTCTCCATGTCAGTGGATCACATGTAAATGTTTCCCAATTGAATGGTTGAAGCTCACATTTCTGGAGTGTAGTCTGACATTGGTCCTTGCATCTTTTTTATTTGATTAGACTTTGTTTTTGTTCTTTTTAAGAATGCACAATTTGCTTCAGGATTATTTCATTCTTCATTCAGAAAACATGCCCATCAAAGATGGTTATGCTTGATAGCTATACTTGATGGTTATACTGGTTGGTAGCTCCAATAGTCACTTGACTGGTGCGTTCAGTGACTTCTTTACTAATGACTCTGTTCTTTAATCTTAGTATTTCAAGAGTAACCTTTTATTATTTATAAAATAAACATGTTTCTTATAGTTTCTTAATTTTTAAATTATAAATTATGTCTGGTCACTCTATGAGTGCTACTGGTATCCTGTAACCCAGTACTAGCTGCCACATGATTGGTTCATTGACAATCAAAGCTGTTCCTCCACCAAGATTTTTCTGGTGAGCTGGGTGGCTAGACACCCAGCAGTATCAAAAACAAGACCTGTCAAAAGGTGAAGGAGCATTCTTGTAAGGATCAACAACCATCTGAACTCCATAACAATGTTTGCAGTCAATGTGGTGATTATACTGCATAGTTAGGTAGAGAGCTTCTTAGACTGAACTCAGCAGCTGGGATGGGAAGTGCTGATGGAATCAACAACCACATGACTGTGACCAAGGCAAGCCTTCAAGTTAGAAGACATTGGCTGTGGTTTAACCTGGAGAGCACTCTGCCAGGTTTACTTGCTCAAAACAAACTACACATGAATGAATATCTTTCCAGTTTTCATCTGGTCAGAGGACTGATGATGATTATGATGATGATTTACTCCACCTACTAAAAAATGTGAACTACAATACATACCTGTGATTGTTTTGAAAGCAACTCCGACACGTTTACATTTTTAAGCACCTTTTCTACATTCTGGTTGAACGCTGCTCTTATCTCAGACAACATTGAATCAACCTAAATAAAGAATTTAAATAATTGTTATACCTGCTGTTCTTGATTAACTTTTTTTAGGACTTTTGCTTGCAAAATCATATATCAGGTCTTTAATTCATGCTGATTTATTCCAACTATTGTTCTGATCTTTGTTAAAGGTATTATTGTAGAAACAGTGCTTTGGCCATATACCATACTGGCCATCTTCACGTTTATATTTTGGGCTTTTTATTGAAGTATCTGTTGATTACTGTGTTATTTTGCCCCTGTGATGCTGTTTCTCATTCTTATTCCTGCTGAATCAGATTATATTTCACTATCTGATCCAGAGATTGAACACACAACCCACCATTAGGTAAGTGTGACTTAGTGGTCACAAGTTCTATCTCTGGATTAAGTAATGAAATTTATATATTTTGATATAGCAGAAATGAACAGAAATCAGCATCAACAGGTTAATATAACACAATAACCAACACATAAGATGTCCCCTATCAGAAGCAAAAAATATCACCCGAAGATGGCCAGTGAGTGTATGGTCTAAATATTGTTTTGCATGCAAATCTATAACAAAGGTGAGAGTATGTAAGGATTGAATAATAAACACAAAATAGAATAAAATAAAAACACAAAATAAAATAAAATAAGCACAAAAAGAATTATAATCCCTCAGAAGGCTTCTGGCAGGAAAGATTATCTGTGAATGTGCAAGAAAAGAAAGGCTTCCTGGTGCCAAAAAGAAACAAAAAGAGAATCAAGTTTTGTTTTTTTTAGCTTGGACTCTTGACTGGAGAAGACATACCTTTTGCCTTGGGAGATATTTCCCCTCAAAAGATAGTTGTGAGCCAGTAAATAAAATTAAGTCCTAAAAGTATTCTTAGTGTCTCCGTCTTCTTCTTTCCTTTATATATTTTATTTCAGCTTATGTGAGCAACAAGAAAAATTCTACACATATTGGGGTTTAAACAAAAGAACCAGAATTTTCTACATATCACCTAGATGACAACCTACTCTCAGAACTAACCTCAGGAATAACTACAACGTCTATAAGTAATAGCCTATATAAAGTAATGTATAATAAAGTAGGTATTTACTACATTAAGAAATATTAGAAAGCGCCAAAATGTGACTACAGGTGTAACAGCTTTCAGCTACTTATAGGATCCATTAGGTAGCTATGTGGGAATGGTTTGCCAAGTACTAAAAAACTCATTTTCTTCTATCAACCACCATGGAATTCCAATGACAAGATATTTTTTTTAATCATTCCATTCCAAGCTAGGCAATAATGTCAGTAAGACATTAAGGAGAAAAGACAATAAAAGAACAGGATTCAAAAAAACATGGAAATTGGTGTTGCATTTAAATTTTTGAAGATTGTAAGTGACAGGGAAGCAAGAAATCCAAAATTCCACAGGTTAGAAGTGCAAGCAAAGAAATTATTAGAATAGGACATATGGTTACATCTAGCTAGAACAAAAGTAAAACGGTGAGACCTAGTTGCTAATCTAGTAACACACCTAAATTCATGCAGTCGAGGCTTCAAGGAGGAAAACTCATCAGAACAATTGCCATGAAAATATCTGTACAAAAGAATGAGGGGTACCATGTCATGTCAGTGAGAATGTGACTAAAGTTGAGATGCCAGGTCAGAATTAATTACATTACAGATGCTCTTTTTGAATTTTGTCAAGAATCAAAATCAATTTATCTGGTAACATAACAGATAACAGTGATATATGGATTCATGACTTTCCTAAGTACATTAGCCTTAGCTAGAATTTGAACACTGTTACTGTTGTATACCTCTCTGTATACATGAATGGAATGTTCCTATTCTCTTAAATACATGGACACTATTGGAGAAAATAATAGAGTAGGGATAGTGATTATACTGACTAGGAATTCACTAGCAGTGTATCTACTTAACGCAGTGTGTGTGTCTTGTACTTGTTGATATACTATTATTCCCAACCTCTGTTCTAGTGATTACTTTGTGAATATTACCAAATCCCCTTAAGTATATTTACTAAAGCAGTTTGTGGACACCTTACTATCTAGCAATAGTTATTATTGTAGATCATTAATACTGTACAGTCTTCATCAAATTCTCTACACTTCTGACCTTGTAACAGACTAACCTAAGCTTAGTTAAACCCAATTAAAACAGCTATATAAATATGGAAAAGAGAAACTCTATAGAAAAATTAAAAGAAATTTCTTTTTTGCTTTAATGAGTTGTCTTAATAATTAAATCCAAAATAATATTGGCTTTGCCTTTTAAAAATATACAAAATGTTAATAAAACTAAAGTGCATTATATTTTTCTCTTCTATTTTTCTTGCACCATATGACCATATCACCTTAAATCACTGGTTCTCATAAAATCCCCAAAGTTAAGCAATGTCAAGCCTGGACAATAACTAGGTGAGTGACCACTTGATAATACCAGATGCTGTCAGCTTGGATGTATGGGTGATGTAGTGGATAATTGCTCAGAACTGGAAATCGGGAAGCTAAGTTCAAATTCCAGTCAGGACTGTTATATTGATTTATGCACAAATACCCTTGGAAAAGGTATGAATTCACCTCTTCTCTCCTCAGGTATTAGTTAATTTGTAGAGCAAGCATCAATAAATCATTATTATCTCTAAAAAAGATTTAATAAAGTATGTAAATATGTAAGTGGACATACCACTACATGTCTATCAAGAAGACTCACATTACATCTCTCTGACCATAGACTCATTAAGACTCACTTAAACACATATGAAAACCTACTAAACCCCATCTGCAACATACTTGTAGAAAAGTATAATAGCCTCATCCACATGTAAAAAACTAGTGGAAGCACTAATAATAAAAAAGAAAAAATAACACTCAATAACATCAACTATGAACAACTATGAACACAGTCACAATTTACTGACAATGTTTGGAAAATAATAAAACATTCCCATCATTCTCAAAACATATAAAAAGATCTACACATCCAGTTAAAAAAAAACAATAAAATTCTTGATAATGGGTTAGAGAAGAGCCAAAAACCCTTGGATATCCAGAACAACACATTTGGACAGTTTTACACACTTTAGGTTCATAAAAGAAAAGCACTTATAGGAACATGAGAATAATTAAATAAAAAGCTTAATGGTAGTACCTTGTCAGTCATCTTTAATGAAATTTGTATAAAAGAAGGTTTGCTACTTATATATATATATATATTGTCATCCGCAGACAAATCTGTTTCGCCATATCACAGCTCATCAGTACGGTTAGACTCCGATTGCTTTTTTACCCAGGATTGAAACCTGACTGAAATATATATTGATTGTTTAATTACTTAGTTTTTGGTCATAATAAAACTAGACCAGTGCACATTTGTTTATTTCTTTTAAAAAGTATTTAATACAATTATATTGTAGAACTTTTGAATATTTTCCATTTGTAAACGAGTTATTATGCAACTTAGGTTCCTACCATGAGTGGTGTCTTCAGGCAATTTGCAATAACTGATTTTACCGTTTACCCTTTTTTTAAGAACGCTCACATAACAATGTTTTTTTTTTTGAGTGCTCACATGGTAGGAAATTTTAAAAATAAAATTGCGCATTCAAAAATTCCCTGCCACGTGAGCGTTAAAAAAAACACCATTACATGAGCGTTCTTAAAAAAAAACAGTAAACAGTAAAATCAGTTATTGAAAATCGCCTGAAGACACCACTCATGGTAGAAACCTAGGTTGCGTAATAACTCATTTACAAATGGAAAATATATATGTATATATTCCAGAATTCCCCTGTTTGCTGGAGCCAATTTCAAGTCACTTAAAGGTAATGTCATTTACAATAGGCAAACTGAATTTTTATGTGTTTTTTTCCCTAAACATGCTAATAATGAGGATTTGGCAAACTTGAACCTCTGTGGCCACAAAATTGACACTGCTATAATTTTAACTACTTTAAATCCTTGGCAATGTTTATTAATTGATTAGCGATCAAGTGATGATTAGAATTTTAATAAAACCTAAACATATGATGGAAGTGAATTTATACATTTTTTTGTTCTTGAAAATTTACAACAAAAATATTAAACACTATTTATTCATTAGATTGTTTAATTACAAGAATAATCTTATATTTCTTCTTCTTTTATGTGCCGTGTCCCTTCAGAATGTATGCAACCATTGCCCTCCACGTCATCCTGTCTCTTGTCGCATTTAATACCTTTTGTCTTGTTATTTCTCCCAAACCCTGCTCTGCCACCCATTTGTGGTGAATATGAAATAAAAATAACTTTCTTTTCTTCAAGGTTTGCAAACTCACAAGTGTGAAAATCTATTATAACCAATAAAAAAAAAAGATTGCAAGTGTGAATTAATTTTCTAACCAATGAAAAGAGTGATTTACAAAAAATAACAAATTGAACTTTCAATGACCCATGTCATATTTCTTTCTCCCCAAAAAGGAGTTTTTGTTTGATCCAATTACATGACCTGATTCGCCAATTTATTCAGTCATTTAAGTGGGAATCAGAGAAACAGGAGAGAGAGATAAGTGGAGACCACACTTCTGAATATCACCGGTGTCAAATTTCATGCTGATATATTATTAGCCTCTAGTGACAACTGGAGAATATCAGGGACTCTTTTCAATGATTGAAGCTAAGTACCTAAAAATACATCTTTTATATTGAATTCATCTGTAATACTTTTATGTATAAAAGGAACTCTTTCAATTTGTTTTAATCATTTTGAAAAACTTTGTTTATATTGAATTCAATTGTAATACTTTTATGTATAAAAGGAACTCTTTCAATTTGTTTTAATCATTTTGAAAAACTTTGTTTATATTGAATTCAATTGTAATACTTTTATGTATAAAAGGAACTCTTTCAATTTGTTTTAATCATTTTGAAAAACTTTGTTTATATTGAATTCAATTGTAATACTTTTATGTATAAAAGGAACTCTTTCAATTTGTTTTAATCATTTTGAAAGACTTTGTTTATATTGAATTCAATTGTAATACTTTTATGTATAAAAGGAACTCTTTCAATTTGTTTTAATCATTTTGAAAGACTTTGTTTATATTGAATTCAATTGTAATACTTTTATGTATAAAAGGAACTCTTTCAATTTGTTTTAATCATTTTGAAAGACTTTGTTTATATTGAATTCAATTGTAATACTTTTATGTATAAAAGGAACTCTTTCAATTTGTTTTAATCATTTTGAAAGACTTTGTTTATATTGAATTCAATTGTAATACTTTTATGTATAAAAGGAACTCTTTCAATTTGTTTTAATCATTTTGAAAGACTTTGTTTATAATTAAGAATTCAAGTTATAAAATAATCTTTTAATTTGTTTTATAAAATTTTGAAAACTTTCTTTCAATTTGTTTTAATTCAATTTTGAAAAACTTTTGTTTATATTGAATTCAATTTTGTTTAATATTGTTTTATTGTAATAAAAGGAACTCTTTCAATTTGTTTTAATCATTTTGAAAAACTTTGTTTATATTGAATTCAATTGTAATACTTTTATGTATAAAAGGAACTCTTTCAATTTGTTTTAATCATTTTGAAAAACTTTGTTTATATTGAATTCAATTGTAATACTTTTATGTATAAAAGGAACTCTTTCAATTTGTTTTAATCATTTTGAAAAACTTTGTTTATATTGAATTCAACTGTAATACTTTTATGTATAAAAGGAACTCTTTCAATTTGTTTTAATCATTTTGAAAAACTTTGTTTATATTGAATTCAATTGTAATACTTTTATGTATAAAAGGAACTCTTTCAATTTGTTTTAATCATTTTGAAAAACTTTGTTTATATTGAATTCAATTGTAATACTTTTATGTATAAAAGGAACTCTTTCAATTTGTTTTAATCATTTTGAAAAACTTTGTTTATATTGAATTCAATTGTAATACTTTTATGTATAAAAGGAACTCTTTCAATTTGTTTTAATCATTTTGAAAAACTTTGTTTATATTGAATTCAATTGTAATACTTTTATGTATAAAAGGAACTCTTTCAATTTGTTTTAATCATTTTGAAAAGCTTTGTTTATATTGAATTCAATTGTAATACTTTTATGTATAAAAGGAACTCTTTCAATTTGTTTTAATCATTTTGAAAAGCTTTGTTTATATTGAATTCAATTGTAATACTTTTACGTATAAAAGGAACTCTTTCAATTTGTTTTAATCATCTTGAAAGACTTTGTTTATATTGAATTCAATTGTAATACTTTTATGTATAAAAGGAACTCTTTCAATTTGTTTTAATCATTTTGAAAGACTTTGTTTATATTGAATTCAATTGTAATACTTTTATGTATAAAAGGAACTCTTTGAATTTGTTTTAATCATTTTGAAAAACTTTGTTTATATTGAATTCAATTGTAATCCTTTTATGTATAAAAGGAACTCTTTCAATTTGTTTTAATCATTTTGAAAGACTTTGTTTATATTGAATTCAATTGTAATACTTTTATGTATAAAAGGAACTCTTTCAATTTGTTTTAATCATTTTGAAAAACTTTGTTTATATTGAATTCAATTGTAATACTTTTATGTATAAAAGGAACTCTTTCAATTTGTTTTAATCATTTTGAAAAACTTTGTTTATATTGAATTCAATTGTAATACTTTTATGTATAAAAGGAACTCTTTCAATTTGTTTTAATCATTTTGAAAAACTTTGTTTATATTGAATTCAATTGTAATGCTTTTATGTATAAAAGGAACTCTTTCAATTTGTTTTAATCATTTTGAAAAACTTTGTTTATATTGAATTCAATTGTAATACTTTTATGTATAAAAGAAACTCTTTCAATTTGTTTTAATCATTTTGAAAAACTTTGTTTATATTGAATTCAATTGTAATACTTTTATGTGTTAAAAACGAATTTTCGAAATTTACTTAGTGTCTGATAATTTAATATGAATATTTTCCCTTTTGGCTGTTTATCAAGCCTACAAACTTTAATGTGTGATTTCTTGTCTTGAAATAAGCTACTGACAATTACAACTGTGTAAATCTGTAAATAAATTCCTTATCTTGTGTCGTTAAAATATACACACGTTTCCTTCTCACTACACCCTAATGCACCCTATCTTTAAGCCCATAAAATGCAATATTTATCATTTCCCAGTTTATAAAGAAATAAATATGAAAACAAATTTTATTTACAAATTTATAAACATTTACTAAATTATTAAAATATTTGAACCAACTATAAGTAAATCCTTATTATTTACCATTATATAAACTTTGAATCAATTGACAATTAGCAGATGTTTTCTCAAGTATTCCAATAAATAATCTAATAAATAAATAGTGTAAATAAACTGTCTAATAAATAAATGGTGTTTATTATTTTTCATATCAATTCTCAAGAAGAATGAAAATGTATAAATTCACTTTCAGATGTTTTGGTTTTATTACAACTCTAATCATTGCTTTCCAAAACAATAAACACTGCTGAGGAGTGAAGGTTGTTAAAATAAGAGTGATGTCAATGGAAAAACCATCCTTTTGACGCTCTGTTTTTTTTTTTTGCAGGCATGAAGGTCCAATTTTACCAAAGATTTTAGCACTTTAATATATAAAAAGACTACAAGTAAAAACTCACGTCTTATATTTCATATTGAAGTATGTATAAAAAACATCACATAAAAATTCAGTTTCACTGTTGTAAATGATTTCATCTTTAAGTGAATTTAAATTGGTTCCAATAAACAAGGGAGCATTGGAATTAGCCAAACAGTTTTTTAACTCAATATGTATGAGATTCTTGAGCATATCGCTAAGTGATTAAAGCATTCGCTTTCTGATCATAAGACCCGGGTTTGGATCACACAATGGTTGAATTGTCAGGAAGGTAATTACTTGATGTTATCAGTTTCGGTGGGGGTAGGGGGGATTCCACTGTGCTGCACATTTGGAAAGTACCTGAAAACAGATTAACCTAAGCCTTATAAGTGAAACTGGGTATATGGAAATGTTCAAAGCCATAGGTAATTGCATTAGCAGGAAGTCATAAGTAATTGCTACCAAGCATTTCAGTGCACTGGTATTGTTCAAACTGCTGATCATGACATTATGTAATCTCTTCCAGAAACTGTGACTGCTTATAGTTGCAGTATACACTGCAGGTGAGATCTGTGGGCATTAAACAAAAAAAAATGTGCCTCAGCTGGGGGCTGCAACAGGGATTGACTAGCTGCCCCTAACAGATAGATGTGCTTGGAAAACTAGAGTAGCTGAACATTATATATATGATTAATGGGAAAGGACATAAAATTTTATTACTCTCAAGTGAATAGTAAAAGATATCTGATTGAGAAGTATTCTATTTTTAGCCACCTGCTATGATCATCCACAACCAGCAATCAAAGGTCAATACATCCTCGTTGCCTCAAAGCAAGTGGACACCAACTGATTTCTCAACTGACTACTGAGAGTGGATGGTGACCAGTTAGCATAGCAATAACTGACTGGACAATTACAAAGTCCCAGATTACCTTCATTAAATGTAAATCACTGGGCACATCAAAGCCGAGCAATAGTGACTGACTTACCATTGAGTCGGTGTCGATACCCAAATCAGCACCATTACTGTCAAGAAGTTTGGCAGCCTGGGAAACCAGATCTGTAAAAGAATAAGAATGATTTGAAACTTTAGTTTCAAAACAAGAAAGAAGTCAGAGTTGTTATTTGATGTTGAACAGAATTTGATCCTCTTTAAATTCTATTTAATCAGCTGTGGTATATAAAACTGAAGTTGTTTTGAGCTATTTGATAGAGGATTTGCTTTGTTAAACTGTCATGTCAATTTAATCTTTTACGCTAATGTAAATTTTTACACTAATCTTTTATAGTAAGTTTGTACACTAACCTTTTACACTAAGCTTTTTCATTAATATAAATTTTTACACCAACCTTTCAAGTTGATATTTGTACTAGAATCTGCAAAAGTGGTTGACTCTTCTGATTTTTCTCCAGAATTTATTTCAATGCCAATAGCTTTGTTATTTTCAGTTGGTTCTGGTGCCATACTTGTTTGTGTCTGACTATGTCTTTTAACCAAAGCATCACTGGATTTCTCTGTTGGAGGAGATTTTTTCAATCCTTGATCCAAGCAAGCAGTAAAATGGCTACCCTATAAAAATATTACAAAAAGGAACTTACCTCAAAATTGATAATCATGTTTAATATAATTTACAACATTGTTCTCTACTGTTGTGGTTAAAATAAATTTAAGAATACAGTATATACTCATGTATCATGCAACCTTTGAAGACCTAATTTTGAAGTTGATTTTAAGGGGTCACATCATACACAAGATATAAAATTAGCAGTACATACACGAATTTCATATCTCATGTATGATGCAACCACCTTAAAATTAGCTTCAAAATTAGTTCTTCAAAAGTCACATAATACAGGAGTATACAGAGTAACCCTAAAATGTTCCTGATTAGTATTGTAACATTCACATACAAATGTGAGCAAATAAATGAAAATATACATTCACATAATCATGTTGATAAAATAATAATAATGATAATAACAGTGACAAGTGTTGGAGGTTTATTTCTACTTTGATATGCAATCATGTGACTTGACAAAAGTGACATGACATGACAGTATATAAGTAGCAATGAATTCAAAAGTATTCTCTTCCTTCTTTCTCTGTGGACCTGCACAATGACAATAATGATGCCATCAAGCATTAAATCAGGACAATTTTGGTGGTTTACCTTCCCTGTATTTTTATCCCCCCCCCCCCACACACACACATATTCTGCACACATTAAAATATTTGAAGTCAGTTGGCACTAAAATCATTTAGAATGAAAAAGTGTGCATTCCTTAAAATAATAAAAAGAACCATGCTGGGCTGTCACACTGTCTACAGCTGAGTGGTCTAAAGCACATTAGGTGATTAGGTTCATTATATATATATATATATATATATATATATATATATATATATTATCCTACATTTATAGCACAACTTGAAGAGCTCTGTTATATTACATTAAGCATTATTTTATTTACACCAGAATAATATTTATATATGTGTGTGTGCCTGCATGTATACCAATATGTATATTTATTGATATCCATTTATATATATATATATATATATATATATATATTATCCTACATTTATAGCACAACTTGAAGAGCCCTGTTATATTACATTAAGCATTATTTTGTTTACACCAGAATAATATTTATATATGTGTGTGTGCCTGCATGTATACCAATATGTATATTTATTGATATCCATTTATATATATATATATATATATTTAAATGAATAAGGAATGAAAAAAATAATTGCAATATTCAAACATTCATTTAAAACAGTGCTCAATATAAAAATAGAGAAATGAATATTTATTATTAGTTATACTTTAGAACATGTACAAACTACTACAAAATTGTACATTTTGTTTCAACACTGAAAGAACAATCAACATCAGGTAGTTAATAATGATAGTAATAATTATTGCCATCATTATAAACTACCTGATGAGACATTGTTCTTTCAATGCTGAAACAAAATGTACAATTTTGTAGTAGTTTGTACATGCTCTAAAGTATAATTAATAATAATAATAATAATAATAATATATATATATATTATATTCTAGATTTCTTGTATATATATATATATATATATATATATATATATATATATATATATAATCTAAATATAGGAATCAACACTACATAGTAACTGTTAGTTACGCAACTTAAAACTTGGTCTAAAGACTACTTGAAACTGACAATCACTATAGTGTTGATTTCTCTGTCCATATTGTCTATATCTACAAACATTTTATTTGCAATACTGAACACTATTCACCTATGAAGCAAATTTTAAATATATTGAAAGAAGTTTTCTCCTTTTTTGTAGGGTAAATTTACCAGGGTTATTTGATCGATAATGAGTGACCCTAGTCTGGGAAGTGGCAACAGCTCATAAGTTGAGGAACAGCAATTACTGTGTAGGCCATATTAGAGAAACATGTGTACAAGTAAGATCATTCTGAAATTCTTCTTTTCACACTGTTTGTTATATTCATATATGTTATAGTTTCTCTGTATGGGACAAATAGTGATAGGTATATACATATGTGTATATAATTTCTTTTTGAACACAATGTATAATTGACACTCATTTCTTTTAGCCATTCTGGTCCTTTCTTCCATTGTGTTAATGTTTTAGTATATCATGAATAAATTAATGCCTAATATGGAAACTGGTGAGTTCTAAGTACTACATTAGATTAAAAAAATTACTTAAATCATGATTTTTTTCTGGAAAAATCTTCTTTTGAATCAGAAAGTTACTGGGGCTGAGCTACCAGGTCAACATCAATTACATTAAATCCCAACCTGATAGCTCACCTCTAGTCACTTTCTCATCAATGTAATGTGGCTTCCCTCTGTATCTTCTACAAAAACTTTCACAGCTTCTGCTCCAATGAGCTTAGCTCCCTGGTGCCCCTTCTGTATGAGCTACTAGACTAGTGGCTAGGTCCCACCCTTTTACAGTGAAACCAATCAAATGTAACATCAATTTCTACTCTAACAGCTTCTTTACTCACACTTGCTGCCTGTGAAATTCTCTTCTGTATACTTGCTTCCCTAACAGCTACAATCTCCAAGAATTTAAATGCAAAGTCAGTTACCATCTCTTATCTTCTTGACTCATATCCTTTCCCTGACAACCCCTTTATCAAGTTCTTCTTCCTTTCCACTCCACTCTCATGCAGCCTTCTTCACACCTGTTTACTCATTCTTTTCTTACTCAATCTCTGATTCCCCTGTAACTTGTTCTTCTTTCTCATCACTAACTTCTTATGTAACCCACTGTGCACTAGTGGAATTTCTGCCTTGCTTGGGGGTGGAATGATTAAAAAAAAAAACAAGATTTACTTACATCCAACTCATCAGAGACAGTCATTTGATTTGTATAAGAATGATTTTCTTTAGTGAAAGGACTGGTATTTCCAAATCCTACTTTTCCTAAAAATTGAAATAAAGAGAGAAAAAAGAACAATAACATATTTAAAAAACTCATAAACCTTTATCTGCAGAGATACAAATCATCAAATTCCAAAGTGATGGAAACAATTATAGGATATACCATAAATACAGCTGGTAAATAGCAAATATTGGTCAAAGAGTAGAACCCATTTCATTCCACTGGTATGGTACACCACAGATTTTCCAGTATCTTTGCTTAGGGAACCCTGCTAGATTATCCATTTTACTAGATAGTGGTCAAACAATAATCATAATAATGACACAACTCTGAAGCCCTAGTTAGGCATATTTCATATCTTTAAAGCATGAGAATTGTTACAGATTTAAATTAAACAGATATTAAATCTGAATTAAATGGTTAAATGCAAGAGTACCAGAAAACTCAAGTGTTCACTCATAATTTTATTAGATTAAAAGAGGTGTTAGATCATTTGTTGATGAAAGATCTGTGGTCTAACTGGATGTGAAAATTAAATTTTTGGTTATTTACTCAGATATCTTTTGTAGAAAAAAAATCATACATTCCAAGTAACAAAATTATTATAAGAAAAAAAGAAAAGATTAGTTTCCTACCTTCCGAATCTCTTTCAAATTGGAGTTTTCGTTGACACATCGGTGCGTTTGTTTGAAATTGCTTCCTGCTTTCTGGTTCTCCTGTTAAAACTGGAGGTGTGGTGAATTCATAATCTGATCTTTCGTGAGAGTTTCCTCCCATAACAACAGAATGGAGCTGGAATGACAATGACCTATATCTTAAACCTTTGTGTGTGTCTGGATTAATTTAGTCAACTTTCATGGAATTTTTTTGGTAATTCACAATGCTTCAAGTCAGTAAACCCTGATAACCAAAATTTATGATGTACTTGTAATAAGACATGGGAGAAAAGTGTAGTTTAGGAAGCTTTATTTAATTTAGAATAATTTAGTACAAAAATAGAGACTATTTTCAGTGGTTTAGACAGTTCTTTAGTCAAAGAAGATAGTCTCAAACAGAAAGGTTAACAATATGGTTTCCACAACAATACTTTTGGCCACATGGTATAACCAGTGATGAAGAAAAAAATTTATTTTTTAAAATGCTTTTATTTCACATCTTTCCACCTGAATCTATCCTGCAATTATATAAATCCACCATCCGCCTGTGTATTGAGTACTGCTGCCACATCTGGTCGGGTGCCCCTTCTATTTTCCTCGGGGTTCTTGACAAAATACAGCGAAGAATCTGTAATGTGATTGATACCGACTTGGCTGACCGCCTGCAGTATCTCTCTCACCGGCGTGACGTGGCATCCCTGTGCCTCTTCTATAAATACTTTCATGGCTTCTGCTCTGACGAACTTAAATCACTGGTGCCCCTAGATGTGAATTTGCGTGAGATACTAGATTGGCAACTAGGTCCCACCCTTTTACAGTGAAACTGATGAAATGTAACTGCAATTTCTACTCCAACAGCTTCTTTCCTCGCACTTCCCGCCTGTGGAATTCCCTACCGCATGCTTGCTTCCCCGACGGCTACAATATCCAGGAGTTTAAATGTAAGGTCAATAGACACCTCCTAACACACTAACTCACACCCACTCTCTCCAACTCTCTCCCTATGTACATCCTAAGTCGCCTATCACCCTCCTTCTGACATTTCCTATACCCAATCTCTCTATGTAACCCCCTGCACTATAGTGGCAGTGGAATGGGGTGACAAGATTAAAAAAAAAAAAACATAAAAGCAATATCTATAAAATGCTAAAGCAATGTTGTAAGTTCAAAGCAGTAGATATAAGAAATAAATTTTGCATTTCATTTTTTAAATAAGCTATTGTCATTATATTTTATTTGAACTATTGTTCTTATATTGACTATTATAGTAGTTATTATGGACACAATGTTTCAGCCTAGTGTCCTTGGGCTTTCTTCAGGTGTCCATTATTTGGTTGATATAATATATCTGTTGATTATTACATTACTTTACCCCTGTTGTGTCTGTAATAACTTATATAATAATTAATATGAGAGCATCATTTGGAAAAAGTCAAAGAGTTTTGATAAATTTTTATCTCAAAAACAGAATAAAAAATGATCAAAAGCTGTAGTAAACTGTCACAATAACCAAATGTCAAAATCATAGGACTTTAGACAATATGACTTCAAAAATGCACTGGTGCTGTCCTAGGTATGGTAGAATAGTGGATAAAAGAGTTAGTAAAACATGTGTTGCTATCATCTAGTGTTTGTGAGTTCAATCCCTGGATTAGGTAGTAAAACAATGACCAAATCATCTTCAGATATCCATTGTTTGGCTGATATGGGATATCTGTTGATTATTGTGTTATATTGTCATTGTGATGCAAGTTCTTTGTATATTAATTCTAAAGCATTGTTTTACTAAATATTGTGCCTATAGTAACACCTGTAACATAAGAATCAAGATAAGAAAAATAGTTCAAATAAATAAAAACAATTCTCAACAGAACAATTGTGTGATACATATATATATATGTGTGTGTGTGTGTGTGTGTATATAAAGTGGACACTGAGGTCAACACCCAGTAGTGACACAGTCTATTTCATGCTTAAATGCAATCTATAGCTTTGAAGATTGCATTTAAGCATGAAACAGATTGTTGGCACTGGGTGTTGACTTCAATGTCTACTCTTATATTTACATACACCCTGTCTCTGATATTGAGCACTATTTCTCATAAATATAGCAAACCTGAAAACTGTATTTTTTATCATATTTTATTATATATATATATAGTCATCCACAGACAGAACTGTTTCACTGTATCACAGCTCATCAGTAAGGTTAGACATCCGATTGCTTTAACCCAGGATTGAAACCCGACCAAATCGACATCAGTCGGCAATTCTACCTCTGAGCTATGGGCGCTCGACTTTTTAGTGTATGATGTATCATATGCCAGACTTTTTAACATATGATGCATCATATGCCAGTAGTTAGAGTGCTCTAATTCATTACTGAATGAGATGTATGTATATATATATATATATATATAAATATTTAAGCAGACTGATATCAATACATATGAATAACCTGAGAAAGTAATAGAGAATGTAATACACACACACAATGAATGAAAGAAAAAATCAATCATACATCACTAAAAAGTGCCTAAATTATTTTTTTAACCTAATACAAAAGTAATGAAAACAAGAAAACAAGCAGTCAGTTGCTGGTATATTCTGACTAGTGGATGGATTGATTGCTGCAGTATCCATCTACAAAACTGTGGAGTTAAGTTGCTGAATATAACATCAATTACCTAAGTGAAAAGCTTTATATTTGTATTAATTCTATATATATATATATATATATATATATTCTATTTGTGTGTGTGTTTGTGTGTGTGTGTGAAAACTTTTCACAGATGTGCAGATAAGTCATTTAATTCACCTCCAGATAGAAGTGTCACACCTTAAATGGAGAGATACTACTTTCTGATTGCCTACTTACTTCAGCCAGCTGTGGAGTTAGCATGTGACACACAGTTTAAATAAGTGTGCCTATATGGGTACATATGAGTCAAGAAGAAAAATTGTCTATTTCCCATCATCATTGTTAATTAAAGTATTCCTACCATTTTATTGTAAGGGGGAAGCTGCTACAAGGTTGGAATCTCCAGGATTAGGCATCCTTCATTGCTTTTCTATGAATTATACAAAGGCATAAAATGGCAGAGGTAAAGACCCAATACTACACTTTTATTCTAGGTAAACAGCTGAGAAATGACTTTGATCCACAACAGAGTGCTCAGTTGCTTTAAAATGTCAATTCACACATTAATATTTTATAATTTTATGTATATATATATATATATATATATATATATGTTCTAAACATTTATATATATAAATGTTCTAAACATTGTTCTCAATGTTCTGAACATTGTATTTTGGCTTTAATTTCAGGTTTTTAGAATGGCTCATGATTAAACATAATAGACATTCATTGTCTCTTATATTTAACAGTATATGTTTAGAAAATTATCTGCTGCCTCGATACACTATATATATATATATATATATATCAGAAAATGGATTCAATCTGATATATATTATTTATAGTTTATTTGTTTAAATAAAAATGAAGCAACTATTTAAATCCATGAAAAATGATGTTTAAACAAATAAATTAAAGATAGATGGATACATATGAACAGAATGAGATATGTAGAAAAGTGTGTTAGAAGCATTATTAATGAAAAAGAAAATTCCAACACTTAATGATATCAGTTACAAACACACCAACAACATGCTTATTGTTTCAAAATATAAAACACACACATGACTCTTCACACATATGTAAACACTAAACATATTCAGTTACACGTAAAATATAATTCATTCTCGATAATGGCTAAAAGTATAGTCAAAAGTACTTGGAAAAATTAAACATTTATTAAACTTTATATAATTTATGTTCTGAAACTTTATATAATTTATGTTCTGAAAAGAAAAAAAAATTATAAGATCACATAAAATTATATAAAAAATACTTAACCTAATACCTTGTCTGTCTTTTTTAATGAAACCTGCATATATATATATATATATATATATATATATATATAGTGTGTGTGTGTGTGTGTGTGTGTGTGTGTGTGTGTGTCCATGTACACACACAAATACTCAACTAAAAAACTAATAATCTACTTTGTAGATAAGTAGATAGATATAATATAGGTATAATTCCACTGTGTTTAATAAAAGCTTATTGCCCCTGAGCCCTGAGTTACAACATACAGCATCCAAAAACAGTCTAAATAAAATCAATGAAACAGAAAGTTAGGTCAGCAGATAGGCAAAGGTATATATGAATCCAAGGATACAAATTATTATTTTTATTATTCACTGAAAAGCCTCCACTCAATGTAATGTTAATTCCTACTTATAGAATTTATGTTATGATTATTTGCAAAAGCTAAATGTCACTATGCTTCAAGGTTCATTCACAGCTGATACCTATTATTTTTGTATTCTGAAAAAGGGATAGAACTTTGTAATTAGCAGTTAATAGACTTGGGGTTATCTCTCTTAGATAGCTTTTTTTGTTTTTGGTGCAATTCAATTTATAATTATATTTATAATTAATTCAAAATTACTCAGTAACTCATAGACCAATTAAACAAAGAATTGCTTTATTTTTTGAGTTAGATTATTTTAATGATACTGTGATAGCAGTACTTGTGTTACAATGTGATCTTTTATAGCAACAGATAAAAATTACAAAAATCAGATCATATGATAGATACCTGCAGAAAATGTCATTATCAATGGATAAACTGTCTTTATGTAGGAAGCAAGATTTGTAGTTATTAATTATTGAAAGTGTTGGAATCCATCTACCCAGGTTTTTGTTGCTATCCAAGTGTCAGAATTCTAAACATTTAACAACAACACATTTTTTAGATGAAACATAAAAAAAGGTTATTCACTGAAGGAAAAGTAGAAACAGAGTGTCAGTTGAAATAACATTTATATTATTTTTTTCAAAAATATACAATAAAATAAAATGTTCATTTTTTCTTGGAGTGAAGAAAATACAAGTGATTAGTATTTGTAGTGCAGTGTAGATGTGGGGACAGACTTACTTTATTATGGTCAGCTGAATATGTCTCTGTGTTTTAAACTCTGAGAAACAGTATACTTTCACTTCATATCCATAAAAGGGATCCAAAATCAAATTTAACATAGAGGTGCAATATTTTGTGAATGCAAGGTCTTCTTTGGTTGGAAAATAATTTCACATTGACTCACAAAAGACTTTTTTTCTCAAATTTGTATGTGTGATGAAAGGAGTTATTATTTTCTAAATGGTCCCAAAATAACAGATTGGTAGGTCTACAACTACATCCACCAAGTATTTTGGTGGTATTTACTCTATGAAATTATTGTTTATCAAGTAAACCTTCTAATATTATAAGGAATTTTATTGATTGAATATATATATATATATATATATATATATATATATATATATATGACATTTTCTGCAGGTATATATATAAATAGAAATTAAATACTATATATATATATATAGTATTTAATTTCTATAAAAGCACTAAAGGATTATGGCAAAATATTGGCTCTACAAGCAATCCTGCTCTAATAATTGTAATATCATCTTTTCATCTTTTTCATATCAAGCAAGAAATTTAACTATCCAGATAGTGTAATGACAGACAATGGAAAATGCAACACAGAAATCTTAAAATAGCATAAGAATAGTGAAAAATGCTTTCTTGAAATTAAGCTAAGTATTAAGAGATAGGAGATGTGCACTGTAATGTAATGGATACTAGCTTAGAATAAGAAATTGAAAAGCTGAGCTTGAATGAACCAGTCAAGTTCCTTCTATTCACTTAGGTACAAATACCATCGGAAAAGGTATGAGTCCATTACTTTTCTACTCCAACCTCTAGCTATGGATTGAATAGCAGGACAGACTGTGTTCTTTAGCCTTGGTTGCCAACCGGTCTACTACAGAAAAAAATGGCAGCCTACTGCAGGAAAAATCTTCTGCCTAGTCAGTCATGTATCAAAAGATACATGATCACCCAAGCGTGTATTACATATGACACAAACAATAAACAAATAAAAGTGTTGAACTGAGATGTAATAACAATCCTCCTATATAGCAGTGACAATCTTTTTATGGACAACAAAGAGACTTGAAGCAAAAGAGATGTGGTTCTACTAACAACACTACAAACCGAACATATGAGTAATGAGGAAGTTTTAAGGAAAATAAAAAATCAAAGGACACTTACTGTCAGAAAGTGATAGTGGAAATTTCTGGGATACATCATGACTAACGAGGCTCTAGAGAATATAATCCTCACAGGACATACTAAAATCAAAAGAAGTTAAAGTAAACCTACCTCATGGATTTCTGTGAATAGATGGTAGAACAAGGACAAATAGAGATGGTAAAGGGTTAAGAGTTACAAAGTGCAGTAGAATAGATGAAGTTGTGGAGAACCATGAGTGGCCATGTCCACAAGAAATGTGACATATAAAAGAAATTGTTAACTATTTTACTTTCCTGCTGCTAGCAAGTGGTTTCCAATTTAAAGAATTTCTAGGTTTTCTCCAATCATTACTGACAATAAAAGAACTATGCTTTAGATTGATGCTGAATATTGCATATCTCACCTCTGTTGATGGTGTTTCGTGTCTCCATTGTGAGGCAGAATATGGTTGAGCTGTAGAAAAAAATGAAAAGAAAGAAAATATAGCCAAAATTTCTCATCTATTATTACAGATGTCAATCTAAAAAACTTTAGTGTTTTTGGCAAACATAGACCTTCATGCTCACAAAAAAAAAACAGAATGTCAGAAGGACTGTTTTTCCAAAGACGCTATTTTTACTTTAACTACCTTTACTCTTCAACAATATTTAGAATTTTAAAAAACTATGATTAAAACTGTAAAAAAACTGAAACATATGAAAGTGAATTTATACATTTTCCTTGTTCTTGAGAATTTACAACAATAAAATAAACACTATTATATTATTTATTGGATTGGTTGGCAAAACATCAGCTAATTGCTAATTGATTCAAACTTTATAAAATGATATATAGCAAGGATTTTTTTACAGTTGATTCACATATTTTAATAATTTAATAAATGTTTATAAATTTATGAATAAAAAGATTTCATTTTTATTTCTTTATAAATTGGTAAATGATAAATATTGCATTGCATTAACTCTAATTATATTAGTTTTTTGAATGATGTAAATATAAAATTATTCTTGTAAATAAACAAGCTACTAAATAAATTATGTTTAATATTTTGTTGTAAATTCTCAAGAACAATAAATATATAAATTCACTTTTATCACATGTTTAGGTTTTATTACAATTCTAATAATTGCTTTTTAAAGCAATAAACAGTTGTGAAGATATTTAAAATAAAAATGATGTCAAGGCAAAAACCATCCTTTTGACACTCCTTCTTTTTTGCAGGCACAAAGATCCATATTTGCTCTCTTTTTTTCTTTCTGAAAGCAACTTTGTAAAAAAATAAACCAGTCAATGCAATTAAAAAAATGTGTTAGATGTGTAGCTTAACTCCAATCCCTTTCTCACCAACATAATGTAGCTTCCCTCTGTCTCTTCTACAAATATTTTCAGGGCTTCTGCTCTAATGAGCTTAGCTCCCTGGTGCCTCCTCTGCATTAATTTACTCAAGCTAGGTCTCACCATTTTACAGTGAAACCAATCAAATGTAACTTCCACTTCTACTCTCCAGGATAAAGAGAAGGAGTGGTTAGACATAGGGAATGTCAGGAGGAAGGTGACAGATGAGTAAGGATAGCGAGGATGAGGGTTAGGCAGATGGTTAAGAGTGCTTGATAGAATGGGAGCAGGTTAGTGTGTTAGGAGGTGTCTATTGACCTTACATTTAAACTCCTGGAGATTGTAGCCGTCGGGGAAGCAATCGTTTGGAAGAGAATTCCACAGTCGGGAAGTGCGAGGAAAGAAACTGTTGGAGTAGAAGTTACGGCTGCATTTTATCGGTTTCACTGTAAAAGGGTGGGATCTAGTTGCTAATCTAATATCTCGTGCAAATTCGTATTTAGGGGGCACCAGTGATCTAAGTTCTTCGGAGCAGAAGCCTTGAAAGTATTTATAGAAGAGATACAGGGAAGCCACGTCGCACCGGTGGGAGAGAGACTGCAGGCGATCTGCCAAGAATTATACAAAGGCATAAAATGGCAGAGGTAGAGGTCCAATACTACACTTTGATTCTAGGCAGACAGCTGAGAAATGACTTTGATCCACAATAGAGACTGGAGGTCATTCATAGTTGAGAAATCTAAGACGTTGCCAGATCAAATGGTAGCTTCCTCTATGTGGATAGGGGTCGCAGGTTCGAATCCTGCCAAATGACACACATTTTCATAATAAAAATTTATCATAAATAATCAGGCCAGAAGATATAAATATATAATACTGCTTAATTAAAAACAGAATATCTACTTAAATATGAGTATCAATCAAAAATACTGTTCAAACAAATCATATAAATGTAAGTAGACACACAAGTCGGTAGACTAAAAGACAAGCAAGTGAATGAGAATACAACAGCTGATCAACCAGCCTGTGAACTTTCCAGCCAGCCATCATTTAAATTAAATTCAAAAGTATAAACAACTTATATTCACAAGTTCTTGATTGCCTTTATAGCTTAACTTTCTCCTTCTTCTTTCTTTCTTTTCTGATAGCAAATATACAAACTAACAGAGAATAAGAATAAAAGTTCACAAACCAATTGATTTGTGAAATGTTAAAATTGATGTTAAAAGTTCACTTAGCTTTACACATCATCAATAAACATAATGTCTGTGCCACAGTAGCTATATCATTTGGCATTTAGTGAATCTCTTATGGTTTATTTTCAACTCTTTATGCTGGTAAATCCAAGTCACATTTCACTGAATTGATCAATATTTTTTTACACTTAATCATAATACTATGTTTGTCAAAGTCTGACCAACCAAAAGTGACCTTGTACTCTCTGAAATTCCATGTATGGTGCACAATCACCAATGCACTGTGCATTTGGAATGCACAGGAAGCATAATAGTTACTGATACAGAAAATGGAATCAGTAAACAGATTTCAAAAGCTCTAAAAATCTCAAATGAACCAGAACAAGCATCTACAGATGAATAGTCTCAAAAACAGATTAGACTACCAAATACAGCTTCCATATTTACAGCTAAGCTACATGTCATTAAGATGGCACATGAACTCATTAAAAACTCCAAAAACTGCAATTTATCATATTCATAGAAAACTGTCAAGTCTTGTAACTTTGAAAGAATCCAAACATCCATACCTCTTACACATAGTAGAAATCTATACTGAAATAGTTCAATCATAAAAATCTGTCTTTTTAGCCTGGATTCCAAGTCATGTTGGTATACCAGGCAATGATACAGCAGACAAACTATCTAAAAATGCCCTCAGCCTGACAAAAGCCAACATAAAGAAATCACATACAGATTTCTGACACAAAAGAGTATATCAAAAGAAAATGGCAAGCAATATGGAACTAAAAACCTAACAAACTATACAATATTCAGCCAATTAAAGGAAAGGAAAATGGCTCTTGGTTTTTAGATAAAACAGGATGAAATAGTTTCATCCAAACTCTGAATTGGACATTGCCACTTGTATGAAAAAAATAAAAATAATAAGGAAATGACAAAAAGAACAAGTAAATTTCTTTATAAGAAACAAAAGTTTTTTGTTTTTTTTTAATTGGAGTGTTTTGGTCAGTGGGCTAAAAGGAAAACTGGCTTACTGGTTAGAAGTTAAGATTAATTCAAAGTAGCTTCAGTCAGGTTTGTTGTTTTTGTTGGGGGTGTATATTTAGATATACCTATTTTCTATGGAGTGAATAGTAAACAAACAGCTCTAAAGCCAATCTCCATGACAACTTTACTCTTAAGTTCACTTGCTTGGTATTTAGCACCAAACCATGAATGCCTGAATAAAGACTAACACTTCCACACACACACACATGCACATACATACACACTTTGTCAGGTCATCCAATTAAACCAAAGACTTCTTTGAAGGCTTTGATCTAAAGAACCCAGAACTCAGAAATGTTTCCTTTGTAAAGAGAATTCTCTTAAAAAATACACATGACCCACTTACATCTACTAGAAAAAATGAAATTTCTCAGTTATAACAAGCATTTAGTTGCAAAGGAGAGGAACAAAAGGATTAAAATTTCAACAATATATATTGGTCAGAAATCAGAATATATACATAGCTGTGTGAAAGGTGACAAAAAATTGCTCATAGTTCATTAGTTGCTGTTGGTAAAAAAAGCAATCAGGCATAAAGGTGTTGCTGGTAGGGCCAGGAGTCGACCAATTTCTTGGGTTTGTTGGCCAAGGTCACAGTTGGTGTTGGAAGAGAGGCATGTGGTGAGGTGTCTGATGATTTAGCAATCATGTGATGAGGCCAAAGTATTGAAGCTGAACTGCTTGTCATTGGCAACGAGTGCCATTTTTAAATCTTTGTTTTAACAGGTATAAGCTCCCAGAGACATCCTTTTAGGGGTGGGCAGAAATGTTCGTGATTGGCTAATACATTTTCTTTTGTGAGTATTTGTTTTGTGAAACACATGTGATGCTTGGAGCTCTGGTATGGGAGCCAACTTTTTTATTTTGTGTTTTGCTTTCTTAGTGCTCACATATGGAAAATATGTCTGGTGATGCATTAGTATATCAACTCTCTCATGCAACAAATGTCAAGTACCTATCACAGTTGAACATATGTATAAGTTGCCATCATCTCAGTCAAACTCAAAAAAATATTATCAAGCAAACAATACAAAGAAACTCTTTCAAAACACTAGACTGAACAATATCCTAAACTTCTTAAGGAAAATTAATTACCAAAATATAAAACCATGAAAAATTCTTAACAAAACTGCATAAATAATAATTTATTTTGAAAACTAAAAAAAAGCAAAGATAACCCTTCAGATTTCATAATGAGCCATTAAGCAGAAACAAAACCAAACCAAACTAAACCAAATTCAAATTCCAGTTTCATCTGCTGCCTTCATGTGTATCCTTGAAAAAATGTAAGAATCCATCTTCTCAGTCAAGGTATAAGAATCCATCTCTTCTCAGTCAAGGTATAAGCTAAATAGGACAGACTGGGCTCTCTAAAATTGGTTAGCAGACAATTTATGACAACTTTAAATTTAAAACTAATTAGGTATAAGACTAGTATCTCCAATCTACTTACTATTAAAATGTATTTACTATTGAAACCACAACAGTACCAGCTATCATGGCTGTACTGTGGTCCTATGGTCCACAGCTTCAATATATATATATATATATATATATATATATCCAGGAGAGAATGGCAAACCTGTAAAAATGATGAGAATAATCCAAAAGGTTTTATCTAATTAATATAATTATTAATTAGATAAAAACAGAGAGCTCAATGGATATTATCCAAAGCAATATAAAATATTGGAAGGAAAACTCAACACATAATTAAACGGTCAATTAATTATGTAGTGTGTTTTCCTATATATATAATAAATTCCTATAATGGCTGATATGAAATAGCCAAACAAAGTATGTAAGATGGAATATATGGAAACAAGTTGGATGATTAAGTTGATTGACAAGAGAAAAAATTTTTAAATATCCAACTGGTTTTCACATATTATATCTTAATTGTGTGTGTGTGTGTGTGTGTGTGTGTGTGTGTGTGTGTGTGTGTGTGTGTATAAATATGAATATAAAAGTATTGCACATTAAGTGCTGGTGGTAACAAAATAGTGCTCCATATATAATAACAGAGCTATAATTTATATTAATAATAAATAAACTTCTTTTTCTCACTGGTAGCACAACCCTGAGTTTCATGCACAACACAAATGTCAGGTGCTGATTGAAATTGCATTGTGCATGAAACTCAGAGTTGTGCTAGCAGTGAGGGAAAAAAGTATATTCATTATTTTGTATGTGTGTGTGTGTGTGTGTGTGTGTGTGTGTGTGTGTTTGAATGATTTTTTATGAGTATTCACATATTCTTCAAAGACAGTATTATCTATGTAGAAATGTATATATATCTTTCTAGTTTCCAATCTTTTAAGATTCATGAATCATTCCCTCTTCTATGACAATGGGAAGATCAATAAGGCTGCAACTTTCAAAATACTTAACCTGAAACTATTCCAGAAATACCAACATACATCTCATTTCCTACAACAGTACAGTAAATAACTGAAGTGTACAGTAAAAAAATGTTTATATTTAATCTAAAAATAAAGAACTTACATCCTGAGCCGTGATTACTCTGCATAATGACAGGAGACAATCTTTGAAGGGATGATCTAAGTTTGTCTTCAACAACTGACTCAAAATGTTGAGTCTGCTGCTGAAGATGGCTACAGGAATTCGTAACACCAGGCATGGTCTGTAAATCAAGCAGATGTAAACGAATGTCCTTGGACATCTCTTCCATTGACGTAATCATGCTTTCCATTTGATTGATGTCCTTGCTGAAGTCATGGACTTGACCTATCTGGTTAAAAAAAAAATGAAACAAAACAAAAAATAAGAAGATTATGAAATAACCAAATCAGATATTTCATTAATTTACAATGTAGCTAAAACTGATACATGATACTGTGCATAAATATTCATTTAAATTGATTAAGAAGCTTTCATGAAAGACATTAGCATTGTTAATTTGATGAGATGAATACAAGATTAATGATGGAGATAATGAGACAAAGTAGAACCCATGAGTATTTCTCTCTGACCTGGAGATACCTGCCATATAGAGATGAAATGTGTTGTCAGTAAAAGCTTTTCCACTTGGCCTCTTTTTCTTCACTTTTGTTTGGATTTTATTGTACCCATAAAATTAAATACAAAATCACAAGAAAGATAAACAAACAAAAGTAGCAGTTTTGGTCAAAAAACAACAACTTTAAATTATCAAAAATTACAATACATAAATCGGTAAGCCATTTTTAAAATAAAATTGATGACTTAAAATATAATAATAGTTTAGGCTAAATAATAATCAATTTTAACTATCAAAAGATATAATTAGAATAAAATGATTACCTCATAAAGAAATTGATAACTGTTATGTAGGAAGAAAGTGTCGAAACCAATACGTCTGGTTGAACATGGATCTCCAGGCAACAAACGTAACTGTTGAATGAATTGTACTACTGGGATATTGTGACTATAAATATTTTGTATATAAAGCACTGAGATAGAAATCAGAGTCTGTTCGGTGTTGTGCATCAACCCAAACTAACCTCGTCAGACCCTCTGCCTTCGGGATGGACCCAGATGAGAGTCAGCTGAAGGGTAAAGTCATCTGAAACTTAGACAGCAGATAAATACTGTTCTGTGTTGTGCATCATTCCAATCTTGTGCGTCATTGAAGAGATTGTTCTGAGAGAATTATTCCAAGATCATTATTGAATATTATTCGAAGGATTCGTTTAGTATGTTGGCTTTACGTGAAGATACCGAAATATTATAACTCGCTAATAGCAATTTACCAAAAGTTCTTTTCAGAATAACATTACGAAAAACTAATGTTAATAGCTTAAGATATTGCACTAGTTTTGATTAAATAAAAATACATACTGTGTATAAGTCTATTTAATGTATAGTGTAGCTATTGCATTTTTTGGCGAAAAACCTGATTTTTTCATATAGCTCATGAATAAAGCAGTACTCCAGCTTTTAAGCAATACTAGTCATCAGTACTGGGAAACATCCTTTTATAGCAAACAATCATCTTCATTCTTTTTTGTACAAAGATACCTCAAAATGAAGAGAAAAAATACTTACTGTAAAATATCTGATACAAAGATTTAGATACTATAAAAATTTATCTGTGTATAATGAAAAAAGTCACCAAAAATGCATGATTTTAACCTCTTCAAAAAATTGCTTTTGTGTAGTACAACCCCCTATTCTTTGTGTAAAACAAATGATCATTAAAACTTGCACTATACTTGAGTATGTACAGTAAATTGATAATCTAAAATATTATTAGTATAAAATTGATAACATAAGACATAATAATAATATTGGTTGAATAATTATAACATATTTATCAAAAGTTGCAATACATAAATTGATAATCTAAGATATTATTAGAATAAAATTGATAACCTAAGACATAATAATAATTTTGGTTGAATAATTATAACATATTCATCAAAAGTTGCAATACGTAAATTGATAATCTAAGATATTATTAAAATAAAATTGATAACCTAAGACATAATAATAATTTTGGTTGAATAATTATAACATATTCATCAAAAGTTGCAATACATAAATTGATAATCTAAGATATTATTAGAATAAAATTGATAACCTAAGACATAATAATAATTTTGGTTGAATAATTATAACATATTCATCAAAAGTTGCAATACATAAATTGATAATCTAAGATATTATTAAAATAAAATGATGAACTCAAGCTATGTAAGGCTGTGTTTTTGGTTCATTCATTCTTCATGTCTTGTTTTTTTACAAGATTTCTGCTGTTATGTATTTTCTAACTTCTTTTTGGTGTCTTTGTTTTACTTAGTCATGTTAAACCTTATCTTGAAGGATCACACACTTCCGTTTCCATACATATCACATCTAGTGCTTCTAAATATGCATAGGAGGGGGAATTCCATATCCACTCACAAAAATGTTCAAGATTCTAAAAAGAACACCTTATCTGGAGGATAAAGCAGCCAAAAGGTTTGTTTTTTTTTTAAATGAGAGAAACATCAGTGAGTAAACCTTTTGATTGAATATAAATTTAAAATAAATTTAAACCAAGTGAATGTGAGACGACAAGGTAATGCAAAGTCAACAAAGGTAAAAAATGCAATATAAAATATGTTATGCTTTAGAGCAACTGACATGGAATCAATGTAATAATTCTTCAATGACTAGTATTTCTCAGAGCACCTTTTCAAAACACACTTTCCAAGATTACAGAAGAAAATGTACAAATCTCAAAGAAAACAGTTGTTATTTAATTCGGTTTTGCATAACTTTTAAAAATGCTCACATAAATCAAAGAATACAGTCCTTCTTCTTTTATGTGCCTAGCCCCTTCAAGACATGGCACTCCACAACTTCCTATTCGTCCCATTCCATGTTCTGCTATTCACTTACAAAAGCTCATTAAGTATGTTACACACTGTTTCTGTCTGCCTCTCTTGCCTTCTTTCAGGAAAAATTAATATTATATTATAACAACAACTCTTAAAATGGTATCTTCCTTTTCCTTGATTCCCATCCATCTCTTACCCTTTTTTCGATGTACCCTGTACCTTGTTTTATCTTTCACTGTAACCTTCTGTGTACCAGTGGTGGTCCTGTTTTGCTTGGTGTGAAATGATTATAAAAAATTTTTAAAAAGATGATATCAAATTAGTGTTGCAGCTTTTTAATGTTTTACATTTTCAATGCACATAGTTTAACAATTTATGTTACTATTTTTTGCCACTATTTATTAAAAAAAAGTTACCAGTGATTAAAGTTTATTAAAACAGATTCAGGGCCTCACTCCTTAGAGGAACCCCACCCTGACTGACCATTTTTTTCAGGTTTTAGCTTTACTTACCATGTTTGGCCAACTGTGGGATAGTGAGATTATTTAACCCATAGTTAGAGGTTTTGAACTCAGAGTTATCTTTCTCCTAGACTGGTTGCCATCCAGGATAGGACCCAGTCTATCCTGATATTTAACCACAATTGGCAAAGAAAAAAGATGGATTCATACCTTTCCCAAGGGTATTTGCATGTAAATGAATGTAACAAATTTGAACTCAGTCCCTAATTTCTCCATCCAAGCTGCTATCCATTACCCCCACATGACTCCTGTAAATATCAATTTAAAAATAAGCAAATTTTAATTAATCTAATTGAGGAAAAAGAAAAAAAAGCAGTTACCATATTTGATGGCATATAAGGTGCACTTTTTTGTTACTAAAAATATCTTTTAAAATATGCTTGATTTTTATTTTGTTTTCTTACCTTTGGATATAATAAAGTTTTATAAGATATAATAAAATTTTTATAGGCTTGTGTTCTTTTTTCTTATTATTTTTCATTTAATTGTAATCATGGCTTGTTTAACCAAAATCATCTAAACTTATTTATAAATGGAACTTTGTCCGTGTGTGTGTATGTGTGTGTGTGTGTCTGTGTGTGTCCATTACCTATAGACTCCAAAATGGCTGAACTGATTTTCTTGAAAATTTACACAGTTGTACTATAAGCATCTGTGAGTGTTCTTAGCTAGGTTTTGTGTCAAGGTACCGAAAATCGATAATCAAAAAAATTGGGTTATAGAAGGAGTGGTCTGATTTTAATCAAATTTGATACACTCATAGACAAAAACATAAGAAACGATATTCAGAAGTTTCAAGGTTGCAGTTCTTACAATAGTGCAGAAAATTGATAATATATATATATAAAAGCTTTCATTACACCCAAGCAACGCTGGGCTATACTGCTAGTACTTCATAAATATGAAGTCAAATATAGCCAGGGCTGTACCATTTACTAATAATTTGATTTGCCCTGCTGAAATTGGGGTGTGTCTTATACAACTGTGCATCTTACATAGCATCAAATACATTAGGCTAAATAATTGAATGAATGTGGATGTGTTTTGCTGTGCAGTGGATATCGGCTCAGAATGAGAAAGAAAAGAACTGAGTTCAAATTCCAGTTGAAATTATTGCATTCACATATACACAAATACCCTTGGTTAAGGTATTAATCTGTCACTTCTCTCTCCAGTTAAGGGTTAAATAGCAGGACAGATTGGATTTTTATAGCTTTGGTTGGTAACCACTCTACCACAGAAAGTAATGGCAAACTACTGCAGGAAAATCTTCTTCACAGTTAGTCATGTCTCTTTTGTGACATGATCGCCCTAGCATATATCACGTATGTCAATTAACTGACTGACTGAATTGAATGAAAAAAATCAATAAAAACAAAAAACATGGATTATAAATTGAGAGGCTTATAGCCATATCATGTTAAAACACCAGTTCCTGTAAAATCACCAAACATCAAAATCTGGTTAGTACCTAGATTGGTGACTGCTTGGAAATACCAAGTGCTGTAAGCTTGGATGTGCAGGTGGTGTAATGGATAATGGCTTAAAATTGTTAACTGGAGAGTCAAGTTCTAATTTGTGTTGTGTTTGTTATATTCACTTACATGCAAATAATCTTGGGAAAAGTGTGAATCCCCCACTTCTCTTCAGCTATGGGTTAATTAGTAAGACTTGTATCACTAAGCCATTATTATCTAAAAAAAAAAATTCTTACAATCTAAAAGTATTTTCTGGCTTTAAATAACTTGCAATGGATTGATAACCCATAAAAAATTAATCAGTCGATCAAATATTTTTTTGATAATGTTTTATATTTTCTTTATTTCAGAAATTTCTATTTTCTACCATTAGTTATTTCAACTAATCAGGGATCCTGGGTATGACAGTAAACTACATCCGGCAGCAAGGCCTCTGATTGGGAGGTTGTGAGGAGCATGAAACCACCTCTTAATTGCTGTTTTTTCCCAGGTTCACCCTGACCTGGAGTGGTAGCACCTGTTAGGGTCCCAGCTATAACTAAATAGTTTATTCCCAAACTGGGGTCAAAACACTATGAAAGTATAAAAATACTTTTATAGAAATATCTATCTATCTAAATCTAAACTTATTTATAAATGGATCTTTGTCTGTGTGTGTGTGTCCGTTACCTATAGACTCCGAAACAGCTGAATCGATTTTCTTGAAAATTTACACAGTTGTACTATAAGCGTCTACGAGTGTTCTTAACTAGGTTTTGTGTTGAGGTACCCCCGATAAATATCAAAAATCAATAATCGAAAGAATCGGATTATAGAAGGAGTGGTCCAATTTTAATCAAATTTGATACACTCGTAGACAAAGACATAAGAAACGATATTCAGAAGTTTCAAGGTTGCAGTTCTTACAATAGTGCAGAAAATTTGATATCAATACAAGGAAATCAAAATTTGACTTACATCCATTCATTCTTGTTTTTTTGTTTTTTTTTCGTTTTAACTGGAAACAACTATTGCTTTTTAGTCTTTCGTGCCAACATCGAAAGAGTCTGAGCTCCAGGACCACAGATTAGTTTTAACGCTTTCATTACATCCGGGCTATACTGCTAGTGTACATATAAATATACTTTTATTGAAAAATATACATTTTTAAAGGAAAAAAAAATTATTACCAGCAATACATTTTCTGAATACAAAACTGGAAGAAATCTTCAATTTTCAAAAATAAAAACAATTTTTATCACAATCTGACTAAATCAACTTTCTCACTATAACCAAACATTAAAAAATACTTCAAAACCCTACCTTTTGGCATTAAATAAGCCACAGAAGTTGATATGCTGTTAAACAAAACTCAAACTCAAATTCAACTAATCAGATATAATTAATATTACAGATTTTAATTATTAATTTTATCTCTCATTGATTTTGGTATTAATCTAAATCACCAATTTTATAAATAAACTGATGCCTTTGGGTTTCAGTGTCACAATCAAAATTGGATATTAAGTTGAAACAGTTTAAATGCATTAATTAATTAATTATATTTAATTTATTTGCATATTTATTTATTGTGAATACATATTGATATGAACGTGTTGTATTTGAAACATGGATGAGTAGAGTTATCTCCCTTATACTTTTCTTCTGTTGAGTCCTTTTCCTTTCACACGGAATGTACATTTGAGAAAGACTGTGGAAATACAAGGCAATATGTATTAGTTATGAAGCCATTAAATTTTTTTCACAATATTTTGTAAAAGAGAAAAAATACATACAACATTCCATCAGTTGATTACTTCTGTTGAATGACTGATTAAAAATTTATTTAGCTATGTACTGAACAAATTTTTTAAGTGAAGTTAGTTTTGTATCCTGAGACCAACACCCCAAATAATGGCTCTGGTGAGAATATATATATATATATATAAGCCATTATGAATACTGCATGCATAAGATTTATTTCATTTACAAATATTGAACATAAATTCAACTTTAAAAGCTACAGTACTGTCCCCAAAAAGATATATATATATATTTTACGACATAGTAGGGGCATAATAAAATGTAGATATAGAAACATTTATACTTAACATAAAAAAGAGACAGTTAAAATTTCTACAGTATCTAATAAGGAAAGAAAGCTTGGAAAATCTGATACTCCCAAGAAAGATTAAAGGCAAGAGGGACAGAGGGAAACAATACATATAATCTTCTTGACGAAAGAAGGTCTAGGGGAGATAACAAATAGACAACATTTAAAACAGAGCTTCAAAGGACAGAAAATTGGGGATCACCAACTTCCTAAATGAACACAACATATAGAAGACATGATAAAAACAAAATACTTCATCAAAGTTAACCTCCTTAGTATTGTTGGATTGAGTTCAATTCATCAAGAACATTTCGTTATGGTTCTGCTAAATCTGTATTTTGGGACGACTCAGTGACATGAATTAAAAACGTGTGTTAGTGGTGTCCACATATCTTCTTTTTTTTTTTATCAGGAGAAAACTATGATTAATTTCTGTTCCATCAATTTCTACTGCAATAATTGGCTGATCTGCTGTATCAAAATTCATAACCATCAATTAATTTTAATTGTATCATTTGTACTGCATACAACAGAAATATGCCATTCAAACTGAAATTTTTAATTTATAACAAAACTATAAAACTTATAATTTTATTTTATTATTTTATTTTATACTTATCTATTATTTTCTATCTTTTAGTTTATATTTATCATGTTTGATCTTTTTGTAAATTTCTGTCAAAATATTTCCGAACATCTCTGCATATTTTTATTTTTAAACAATTAAAAATGTTTTAATTTCATATATTTTTAATTTATATTTAAAAGTTATTTTTAATAGATACCCACATTTGAGTAGATGCTGTTTTTTCATTATTATTAAATAGTATATTTATTTACATCTACTGATTTGAATAATCAAAAATTCTTGTTAGGAAAATATGCATTTTCCAGCACGATTCAAACCTGTATCCCCTAGGGGAAACTGTCATTAGATCTGACATGTCTTAAGCACTTGACCATGTCAGACCTCACAGTCAGACAAGGCCTGAATAATGCTTTTAAACACATATCCTTGCTGATTTTTCAAAATATTTATATATGCTCTGTTTCATATCCTAATGTAAACAAAGACAATTTTTATGAAATCCATTACAAAATGGATTTAAATAATTTTGTAAATAATTTCATATATGTTGTTAGCCTCGGTACAAAAATAGATATCAGCAGTTTCAGATGGTATTTGCAAAAATAGTGTGTAATACCAGTAGAAGCCCTTAAACATAGAAGCAGTAGCAGCCCTAAATAAGCCTTGTATTAGCAGCAGTTGAAATATAAAAAACATGTGAAACCTAAAGTAACTCTCTCTTCCAGATTTCCCTCTTTCAAACTGTGAGACATGAACTTTCCACAATGAAGATAAATGTGGTGTGAACACTTCACACTAAAAAACATCAACACAGTAAATCCCATTCAAATATGTTCATGAATACTTTGTTGTCTATGCAGTCTCTTCTAACAAAAGAAACTTTTGTTTTACACTTTTCTTTTGTTAAATTTTGTTTTAATAAATGTTATCTTGCATTGCAAATCAACTGGTCTGTTATTTTGTGCATCTACTCTTTTTCACCACCATTATTTCATATACTATAAAATGTTCCCATAAGAAACCTTACACGTGTATTTATTTAAGTAGCCAATCACTAAACCACTGCTGCTGCTAGCAAAGGAATCTTCCCCATATGCCACAATAGCCAACAAATGAGATAGTTTTCATTAAAATTTTCTTTTGTTAAATTTTGTTTTAATAAATGTTATTTTGCATTGCAAATCAACTGGTCTGTTATTTTGTGAATCTACTCTTTTTCACCACCATTATTTCATGTACTATAAAATGTTCCCATAAGAAACCTTACACGTGTATTTATTTAAGTAGCCAATCACTAAAACAGGCACAAAAACAGGATCCAGTTTTTACACTTAGTTCACACTTTAAATTGAATATCGGCAGTCATAAATCCAGGTACAAAGTCAATGTACAGTGTGGGATTAATTTATTTATTGTTTATTATAAATGAAATATAAACTAAACCAAATGTTCACTTTCATTACACTTCATTCAACTAAATTTTTTAGTCCAGTCAGCAAGAGAATATGCTTTTGTGGTACAGTGGATATTAGCTCAAACAAAAAATTGGAGAGCCAAATTCAAATTTTGGTTGAAATCGTTGCATTCACATATGTGCAAATACCCTTGGGAAAGGTATACTATAAATCCATTGCTTCTCTCTCCAGCTATGGGTAAAATAGAAGGACAGATTGGGTTCTATAGACTTGGTTGGCAACCAGTCTACTGCAGAAAGTAATGACAACCTACTGTAGGAAAATCTTCTGCCCAGTCAGTCATGTATTTTTTGAGACATGATCGCCCAAGTGTGTATTACGAACGGCACTTAACTCACTAAAACACTGCAACCAGAAAAAAATAACTTTTCTTTTCTTTTTTTTTATATTGCTGAAACATCTAGCTAGGTCTCGAATTTTAAGAAAAATATTAAAAATCAAAATAAAATTTTATAAATGTTAAGGGTGGGGCATATAAAAATGTTGATTGTTGATTGATTCCCCATGGAAACCTAAACAAAATAATATGCTCATCTCATACAACATGATTTATTAAAAAAATGTAAAAAGAAAAATGAAATTCGTACAGGTGCTTTTTTTTAATTATTTAAAACCTCCAAAAGTCAAAAGGAAAATCCAAAGAAATGAAAAATTTGAAAATGAAGGTCATATTTGAACACAAAAGCAAACTTCAATAGTCACTCTTTTTCAAGCCTATTGAATTGATTGTTTGATTAATCTTTTTTTATTCTTTAACCCTATTTTTCCAAGTTGTTCACCATCCACTGTACTTTTCATGTTTATGCACACTTATTTTTCATTAAATTCAAAAATATCCTTGTTTCTTAAATGAAATGTGTTTACCTCTTTTCCAAAAATTCCAATCATGTATTTTATTTTTTACAAATAAACAGAAATGGCCCGACATTCAAAGAGCAAAAATACATAAAGCACTAAAAAACAGTCAACAACACCGATAACTCCTACAACTTTAATTTTATTCGTGAACACATATCTCAACTTCGAACGATATTTCAGCTTTTTAATTTTAAATAATTAATATAATCACTCTAAAATGTATATCTCCTTTTTCGCTGCCATCACTGTTTGGCCAAGATTTATTAGGCTTGCATCATTGTTTTTAGGGAAAAGTTATGGAGGGAAAAACTTTCGTTCGTAATGTCAACAAGTCGGTAAGAAAAAAAAACGGCAACAATATTCAGGCAACTTAAAACAATTACTTTACTTAGTTTTGGTTATTTATTTTAGTGCACCATCTTTACTTACAGTTCCGTCACATGAAGCGAACAATAGTCAGTGCATTATTTTAAACAAAAAAAAAGCCTTAATCAACAGTGCCTTTTTTAGTTTTTTTTTTTTTTTTTTTTGTAGCTATGTGTCACTTATTACTGACTAAGACTTTAGTTTAGATTTACAAAAAACATTACATAAATAGCGAAGTAATTATTCTAACACGGTTCATTGAAACAAATGGTGCAAAAATTATATTTCGTTGCGAAAAAAAAACAAAACCTGTACTTCGTCACGGAAACAAACGAGAATTAACAACCGGGAAACAAATTTTTTGAGTCGATCTTTAACATACTGCATTTCACGTACTTGGATTTTTTTGTTTTGTTTTTTTTCAGTCTCCAAAATTCTTTTAAATTAATTGATTATTTCAATAATTTTTATTTGATCTTTCGGTTCCTCATTACTTCGAGCAACTGAAAGAAAAAATTCTTATATGTTTCATTTCAACATTGACTGAATTTTTATTTTTAATACTCATTTTTTTGTATTAGTGGAATTTTCATTTTTATGTACTCCGCCGCACCCTTGAAGCTTAATATAAATTTTTAGAATATTCGCCTTTTTTAAACAATTTTAAAACTGCGTACTGCTAAATGGCGTTTTTATCCATTTTTTTTATAATCATATCGTCCCAAGCAAGGCGTTTTACTGCCACTGTTTTGCAGGAGGTTACATAGGAGGAAAGTTATGAGAAAGAGTGACAGGTTATAGGAGGTGTCAGGAAGTGGGTAAGAGAAGGATGAGAATACCGATGAGAGTGGAGTGGACGGAGAAAATAGCATGAGAGAGAGGATGCAGGTTAGTGAGATAGGAGATGACTATTGACTTTTACATTTAAATGCTTGGAGATTGTAGCTGTCGGGAAAGCAAGTATGGAAGGGAATTCCACAGGCGGGAAGTGCGAGAAAAGAAGCTGATGGAATAGAATTTGCGTTTCCAATTTATTGGTTTCACAGTAAAAGGGTGGGACCTAGTTGCTAATTGCTAATCTTGTGGGTCGAGTAAACTCATATATAGGGGCCACCAGTGAGCAAAGTTCATCGGAGCAGAAGCAGTGAAAGTATTTGTAGAAGAGACACAGGGAAGCCACATTGCGCCGGTGAGAAAGTGACTGTATCTGAGCTGCCAAGTGAGGATCGATCACATTACAGATTCTCCGTTGGATTTTATCAATTACTTTCAATTTATATTACTTTGTCTGAGTTAATGAGATATAATAATGGCTGATCTCAAAAATGACTCACAGTCTGTTGATAACTGGGACAAGTATGGCTTGTTAATTTAAAAGCTGCCGAAACAAAACTACTCTCTATTAGTCATCTGAGAGACCACTTTTTACCTTCCATTATTATGGCTGATGCTAACTTCTGAGAGAGTGACTCATTGTGTCTTCTTGAGATAACATTTTCAGTTGATGTGTGTGAAGTGGAAAGACTATATTGAATCTGTTGCTGGGTCTGTTGCTGAGGAAGTGGGTTATATCTATAAGTCTACCATTTGTCAATTCTTCAAATATTTCTGCCACATATGGTCCACAGCACCTGATATACATTTAGAGATTCTTGATAAAACCCAAAGAAGAATCATCAATATTATTGGTCCTGATCCGGTATCTCAACTTTAGTCACTTTCCCATCACCATAAAATTGCTTCCTTGTGACTTATTTTCACAGTGGAGGTTAGTCTTTGTGCAAAAGTCGGCCCTAATAGTTTCGACATACAAAACGTTAGGAACTTGATATAATATGTATTATGCAGTGTAATTGTGGTGATACCGACCGAGCAAAAGCGATGGACCGGATGCTTGCGCTCTCACGACAAAAAAGCAAATGACCAAAAGTCGTCGGTGCGCATCCGGGTTCGCGCAGTTGTTCCGGTTGAAAAATAAAAATTAATCAAATATTAAATTTCCATTTCGTGAGCCTACGCGAATTTTATTTATCAGCCAATGGGAAGCCCAGAATCAAATACAAGTGTGAAATCCCAAACGAGCTGCTGTGATCCAAAAAGAATATATAAAAAGCGGATACAGACAGACCCCAGCAGGCAGACCTCAAGGAGAAGAGTGTAATCAATATCCCCTTGACCTAAGTCAAGTGGCTACTACGCTTGCTTCTTTCCTTCTCCCCTGTCTCAAAACTACTTACTGACCTAAGGAGCGACTACATCGAAGACATTCCTCATTTACACGCTCCCCATATTCCTAAGCCTTAAATCTCTTTCAGCTTATTATTTGCCATGAACATTTTAACCTCTGTTGGACGTATACTTCAAATATTACTTCAATTGTAAAACATTAATTGATATGTGCATATATAAAAATGTTATTTTTCAACTCAAATTTGCTTTTCTTGATTTTATAATCATTTTATGACTTATAGTGGGCTATCTACCACAAGGCCAGATTCCGTTAATCTGCAACAATATACAACTACCCTTCTCTAGAACGGACTCCCACTATAAACTAGCAGAAAATAATAGATAAGCAACCCACTATATAATCTTGCCAGGTCACTGAACATATTCATATTCGACTAACTGTCGACTACTATCGTCCAACACTGACTGACCCTCGTTCCTCTTACTACTCCTACTTAAATTAGCTGGGAGAGTCTATTCACTATAGAATAGGTGTGTTTCACCATAACACTTATCTGTAAATACTTTCATGATAATTGTTCAGATAAGCTCATCACTATGATACCTTGACTTCATGAATTTAAGTGCAGTCTTAGATTGGCAACAAAATCTTATCAATTTATAGTTGAATTGGCTAGATGTAACCGTAAGTTCTATGTTAACAGTTTCTTTTCTTGCATTTCTTGCTTGTGGAACTCCCTTCTGGCTCCATGCTTTCAAGCCAACTTTGATATTCAAAAATTTAAATCAAATGTTACTCGTTATGTTTTCCTGATCACTCTTCTGTTGTTGCCGCTCCTTTATAATGTTTTTGTTTTCTAATTCTTTATACCCAGTAAGCTCTTGCATCTTACTGACTTTATCGCCTTGTATAAAGTGAATTTGATTGAAACAAAAAAAAAAAAAAAAGAGGAAGAAAAAAGGAGTATCCTTACTGAACATGGTACAGCAGAAATACTTCCCACATAATGGTTACACACTAGTGGCAATGGTGTCTTCATCTTGCTAATGCCTTACCAATATGTGGGAGATATTTCTGCTACACCCTGTATATATCTACTTTTTAATCACTTGGATACAGGAAATGAAAATATCAGTTCACCTTAAAGATCCCTTTCTTTTAAATTTTGCCATTTAATTTTTTAAAAAAGCAGCATATATTGATCAAATGTATTTCCAAAAGTCTGGAATAATTTTAGCATCCCCCACCCCAACTGAGAAATTCTAATCAGAAAACTAATCACTATACATTAAAAACTAACATCTATAACTTTATCAGCACTAATTTGATTCTAAATACCAAGAAAATGCAACTATATTTTTAAAGTGTATGCATTAATCATATCAGAGATCACAAAAGTATGTATATAAAATTATTTAGTGAATTAAAACACTTTCAGACTGAGTCATGTTGGAAAACAGAGAAAAGAAAGTAATTCCCAGAATAAAAGACATAAGAAAGGCTTGTAATCTTGTTCTACTTAATCAAACGACCAAAACTTGCCGAAATTCTTCTTTTGAGCTTTTTCATTCTGCTAATCTGACCTTTATCTCGAGCTTTATTTCAAATCTATAAAAAAAAAAAAATTATACTGTAATAATTAAAAAAAGGTGTAAATAAATAAAAATGATATTTGTATTTTATACGTTCTTTTGAGAAAAAGAAAAATGTATTTTAAAGAAAGCCAGACGTTTTGCAAAAGATTGGTACAATTATTATGTGAAAAATGCTTTCTTTTTTTTTTTTTTTTTTTTCGTGAATTGTTGCAGATTCATTTTTTTTAATTTTATTGTGGATATTTGCCAGGATATTCTTAGTATTTTTAACTTATTTTATCGGAAACGTTGGAATAAAACGAATTGTGGAGGAAGGTATGAACAAATAACATTGTTTGAGATTTAAGAATGAGTCCTTTGATATTCATTTTAGCGAAACGTTCGTTTATGAAGTAGATCTTGATAGCAGTCTGGACTCTGGAGAAAGTCCGTTTCGGTTCGGTAATGGGGAGTTTAGAAGTCAGAGTTTGGTAATAGTAGTCATCTTAGAAATAGGTGGCGACGTCAATCTGCTGTCCTTCTAGGGCGGCTCTAAGATGGGCGGAGAAATGTCAGAAGCTGATGACAGCTTCATTCACGCAACACGTATGGTTAGTTTCTCTGGCGGCGGTTTCTTCTGTTCAGGTTTCTCTATCAGTCCCCTCTCCAATTCTACCTCAGGACAGTCAGTTTATCTCCTTTAACAACGAGTCCCAGACTACTGGCGCGAACTTTGGTTCCGGCTAACATCAAAAGTCTCTTTGTGTTAATTTTTTTTTTTTTTTTGATTGGCCAAAATATAGATTTGGCCAAAGCATGGATTGTCCGGAAAGTTCATACCAATTTTTAGTCGTTCATGTTCCAATACGTTAGAACACGTCGAATTTATCGACAGAGTAGATAGACTAAAGTATCGCCCGGTTCACACTCCACCCACGTCTATTGAACAGGTGTAGAGGCTCATCCCTTGTTCCCTGTTTAGGATGTGGTTTCCGGCCTTCTCTTTTCTAATCTTTTCATTCTTACGTAGCCTCCTGCACATCAGTGGCGTTACCGCCTTGCTCGGGGTGATATGATTAAAAAACAAAAAATACAATATGCTTATATTTCCGATTTAAGCACACTTCAAACTATCTCTTGAGAAAGAAAATTTAAAATTACTTAATATGTGTCAATTTTTCATTCATATGAAAATGAAAAATTATAAAGTGTAAATTATAAATGACACTTGATGCTTTTACTTATTACCGTAAAGGCAAAAATGCCTCTCAAACAACAAAAAGATTTGTGCTGTGTACGGTGACAGCGCTTTAGCTGACAGGACTGTAGGGAAGTGTTTCACTGAGTTTAGAGTTGGCGATTGTAAACTTATTGATGAACAATGCTAAGGCAGAGCCCCACTACAGGTGACGACCAAATCAAGACATTAATTGAGAATAACCTGCATTACACAATATGGGAAATTGGCAAAACACTAAATTTATCAAAATCCACCATCCATGAGCAGTTAGTGAAGGTTTGGATACCACATGATCTGAATTAAAATAATCTTTTGGATCGCATTTTTGCTTGTGATTTTCTGTATAAACGCAATGCAAATGCACCCTTTATGAAGTAAATTGCGATGGGTGATGAGAAATGGTTCACTTACAACAATGTTCACCGAAAGAAACCCTAGAGTAAGCGACATGAGCCAACTTTAATCACCCCCAAAAGTAGGTTTTCATCCGAAGAAAGTCACGCTGTGCACCTGGTGGGATTAGAGAATAATGATGTACTATGAGCTTCTGTCAAGTAACAAGTCAATTTATTATGAAAAGTACTGCTTGCAACAATTAGTCATTCAAGAAAAACGCCCACAATTAGCGAACAGTAAAGGTGTTGTTTTCCATCAGGATGATGCCAGACCCCACATATTTTTTGACGACCTGACAAAATTGTTGCAGCTTCACTGGGATGTGCTACTGTATCCGCCATATTCACCAAATATTGCTCCTTCGGATTTTCATTTATTGAGGTCCTTGCAAAATATTCTCAATAGTAAAAATTTTAATTTTTAGGATGACATAAAAAAAAATCCCGGAATTCATAGAAGACGGAATTTGTGGCAAAATAATAATAATAATAATAATAATAATAATAATAATAATAATAATAATAATAACTCCCTTTAAATTCGAGCGAGAAAAAGATGCGGAGAATGCGAGCCTATGTGAAATTTTCTTTGCCCCAATGAAAACTGAATCTAAAGACATTGATCAGCGAGCTGAAGAAAAAGATGAAAGCAAATTCGCGAACCTATGTGAAATTTTCTTTGGACTAACGTTACTAATGAAAAACTAATGAAAACGTTGTTTTTACATGAATTAGACGTTGAAAAAAATAGCGGTCTTATGCGAAATCCTTCTTGATATAAAATGAGGAGAATAACTAAATTAATAAGAGATTGCACGAAGTCATGTGAAAAGTGACATTTCTGTTCACGTACCCAGGGTTCAGATTTTCGCCAGTAACAAATTACTTGCTGATTATATCGGCCTTAACGACGCGCTTGGATTTAAAAGAACATTATGTTATTATTAAGAGGAAAGATCAAAGTATTTTTTGATTATTTAAGAAAAAATTTAACCCTTTTTAACACTTTCGAAACTTTTTGGTAAAAAATCTTGTTTTTTTTTTTGTTTTTTTGTTTTTTTTTTGTCATCGGGTGACCAAATTTTTACCAGAGTTTATATTGATAGTGCTATCGCTATAAAATGCTATCACTATAAAGCTATCACAAATACAGATAAATTAAAAATGAAAAATTCATTAGTAAATCCGTGTTATTTATAAGGGTCCTGCTAGCCGTACAATTAATGTGATTTTACTAAAAATCTATCAGGATGGGAAAATACCTGAAGCCAGAATGCCTAGATCTAGACCCAAATAAACCTGACTCGGCCGACACGTGCAGACACTGGAAAAGATCCTTCCATATCTTTCTCGAGGCGGCCGGGGTAACACAACAACAGATTCCACTGACAGACAGACTGAAACTTAATCTAGTCATCAACTTTGTCTCACCCACTATCTATAAACACATCTCCGACATTGACGACTACAATTCAGCCATGGACGTTCTGGAAGGAGTGTTTGTGCAGCCTAGAAATACCATCTTCTGTAGGCATCTACTGGCTACTCGTCGTCAGCAAACTGACGAGAGTGTAGACCCGTATATGCAAGTTTTAAAGAAACACGCCAAGGATTGCGAGTTCCAGGCTGTTACAGCAATACAGGCGAGAGACGAATACCTACGGGATGCATTCATAAACGGAATTTCGTCTAATCAAATCAGACAACGGCTCCTGGAAAACAAAACACTGGATATAGGCACTGCTTATGACCAGGTGCTAACACTTGAGATGGCACAGAGACAATTAGCGTCCTACTCTCAGCAGAACTCACTAAACGCATCTGTCTCCACTGTTCAGGCTGAGGTAACTGAAGATGACGAACAGCCTGGGTGCTATGAGGAACATACCGTGGCCTCCATCTCTGGACAAAAAATCCTTTTTCCATTCCATCTTAAAATTTCTCAGTGAGTTTATCTCGCTCGACATTGCGTGGAAAAATCAAAGGCAAGTCTCTAAAAATACTTATTGATACTGGAAGCTCAGAAAATTTTATTAATCCTGACGAGGTTAAAAGGCACGGATTAGCAATCTCGCCAAGCTCAGCAAGAATTTTTATGGCTAGCAGTTCCCATTCATCTTCTACTCTTGGACATTGTATAGTATCCTTCAATCTAAGTGGTAGAGAGTACAGTAATGTCAAGCTGTCCGTTATGGCTAACTTATGCTGTGATGTCATTCTTGGGCATAATTTCCTACGTCAGCATTCTTCAGTAAAAATACCTTTCGGGAAACCGCTTCCACCTCTTACCGTTTGTGGACTAAATGCAACGAATAACGTCCCTTACCCCTCTCTGTTTACAAATCTATCTCCTGACTGTCATCCAATAGCAGTGAAATCCAGGAGACATAGCCTACCCGATGTTAAATTCCTTAATTCAGAAGTATTACGTATGCTGAAGAAAGGAATTATAGAGCCCTCTTATTTGCTATGACGAGCCCAAATACTGGTAATGTCTCCTGAAACTCACAGGAAAAGGCTCGTCGTCGATTATTCCCAGACAATAAATCAGTTCACTCTCCTGGATGCTTATCCTATTCCTCGGATAGAGGGTATGGCAAATGAGATTTCCTATTATCAAGTATTTAGCACACTTGATCTAACCAGTGCCTATCACCAGGTTGCCATCAAGCCAGCAGAACGAAAATATACAGCCTTTGAGGCTGCTGGGTCTCTGTTCCAATTTCGTCAAATCCCTTTTGGCGTGATCAATGGCGTATCAAGTTTCTAACGAGTCATAGATGACATTATCAAGCGAGAAGACCTCCGAGGAACCTATGCCAATATCGACAACGTTACTACCTGTGGTCATAACCAGGTAGAACATGACAACAATCTAAAGAAATTCATGAATGGTGTGGCAAAGTACAGCCTAACACTGAATAAAAACAAATTTCATTATTCAAGTAGCTCAGTGGACTTGCTTGGGTACATGATAAGCATGGGTTCAGTAAAACCTGTCCTCGAAAGACTCAAAGGATTGGTGAACCTGCCAGTACCTCAAAACCATACCTCCCTCCGATATAGGATACAAATCCTATACCATCCACCAACCAGCTAAAAAAAAAAACACAGAATAAATTGCACACCCGCAAAATCAAATTCAGACGACTACAACATTTGAGAAAAACTCAAAGTAAAATTGCACACCCGCAAAAGAGGATCCAAACGACTAAAAGCTTTTCTTTTTCACACTAACGTGTGAAAAGCCATACTCTGGATTCTGATTAGTTGACAAATCGAGAAATTCAAAATACATTTGTGTTGTGAGACCGATATTTACCTACATCATGGACTCTTCCAGTACTATATTACTATGTGAATGGTAGTTTTTATAGAAGTAGCACCACTAGTGCTTCTATAGACACTGTCAGCTCTCTGCTTTCGGGTAGAGGGCGCTCTCTGCTTCCGAGCAGAGAGAAATAACCCAGTCGTGGTTCCGCCGAAGGGTAGAAGATCGACTGGGGAAAAATAGACAGCCATTTTTTGGCCGGGCCATATAGCCCGGAAATCCCACTTATAACTGACCATGTGTCACATGTTGCCCTTAGTTGGAGGGACAGCTAAATATTGTAGCACCAGCAGTACGCCTACCAATATCGGACACCACTGGATCGTAAGCTCCGCTTACTCTTACACTATTCTTTGTAATTCCTACAAATCTCGTGCATAAAATTACCCTCCCAAAAGAAGGAAAACAAATCCAGTGCATTTATTTATTCATTTATTTTTTTACTGTCTAAGTGATATTCTTCTCCCCACACTTGTAAAAACATGAAAAAAAAAATTTAAACAATTACAAAAGTCCCCTGACGAAGGAGAGAAAAGAGAGAAAAAAACTGCTTAATTGCAAATACTTATGTAAATGAACTGTTGAGCGCCTACCAAGAAATATTTTTTTTCCCTTTCCTTGTTGAATTTTTTTTTTTTTTTGTAAGAATAAAAAAAAATAACAAGTGTGGAGAAAATTTAAATGGTCACATTGAAATTAACGGAACAACGGAATCTCGAAAGATCTAAACCAGTAAGTAGTTATTCTTCATTTTATTAATTGTCTGTCCATTTTTTCTTTTTTTTTTTTTTTTTTACAAATGAAAAAAATCTGTCTAGATTTTCTTGTGTAGCATCCCCCCTTGGTACACGGGTTTTCAAAGCAACAGTAATTGCTGTCATTTTTTTTTTCTGTAATCTTTCATCTCTTTATTCTACATATTATAAAATCACTGTCATTCTTTTTTATCTAAATATGGAAGAATTCCAAAAAATAATTGTCCAAATGTTAAAGGTCCAGATGGAACACCAACAAAAATCAGATGAAAGACAGCAGAAAATGGAAGAAAGATTCCTCAAATTACAGTCAGACCAACAAACAGAACAGAAACTTCAACAACAAAAAAGCGAAGAAAGACAGCAACTCTACCAACAAAAATCAGACAAAAGACAGCAACAATTGTTTATGGAGTTACATAAACAAATAGAATTACAACAATTTACACTTCAGAAAACAGAACTACAACAAAAACAACTTGAAGAATTACTTGTAAATTCATTTAACGGCTCTAAAAACTTTGAAAAAGATACGACATTTTCCCAGAGTACAATCTACAACTCGATTGAAACATTCGAATACGTACCAGAGAAAGACAAAACATTCGAGGCTTTTTACAGGTGCTATGAAGATATTTTCAACGTAGACCGTGAACAATGGCCTAGTGAGAAAAAGGTACGTCTGTTATTAAGAAAACTGGGAACTATCAAACATAGTAAGTTCGTAGACTACATATTACCCAAGAAAACTACGGACCTGAATTTTTCAGAGACTATTAAGCTCCTTCAGGAACTATTCGAGCCTAACATAACCTTCTTCCACAAACATTGGAAATGCCTGAACACAGTCAAGGACAACCAGCAAGATTTTCTAACGTTTGCAGCATTGGTAAACAAGCTCTGTAATGATTTCAAACTAGCCGAGCTGACTGCCGACGATTTCAAGTGCTTAATATTTGCACAAGGTCTAGTATCAGTAGAAGACGCCGAGGTCAGACGTCGGGTACTTACCAAACTCGAAAACGAACAGGGATTGACTCTCACAAAAATTGGTAGAGGATTGTCAAAGAGTAATTTCTGTCAAGTGTGACTCAAAAACGATCTAGGAATAAGGTGTGGCTCAGATTAGAAAAATCAGAAGCAACCCAACCTCTTATTCCCCGCAAAAAGACAAAAGGCAAATCTCATGTTCTAAACCCCGCAATAAACAAAACACGAATAGTCTAAAGAAACTTTCCAGACCATGTTACCATTGTGGAAAATGGCATTGGATGAAATTCTGTCCATACAAGAAGAAAACATATTGCAAAAATTGCAATAAAAATGGTCATAACTTAACTCAGTGCTGGTACGCCAACAAAATGAGGAAACACAAAAGTAAAATTAGGCAATCCCAATCAGGTAACATAGTCGATAGGAATTTAGGAAAAGATGTGACTGTCGATATTTTCAATAACTCTATAAAATTCCAGATTGATTCGGGTTCTGACCTATCGATCATCAACTGGCGGACTTGGCGAAAGTTAAACACGCCAACCCTATTAAAGACGAATAAAGCAGTAAAATCCGTAACTGGCGAGAATATTAACATCTTCGGCTAGGTGATCCTTACAGTAACACTAAATGGAGTTACCAAAAAGCTGAAAGCCTACGTACTAAAAAATTCCGATAACTTATTCGGAACGGATTGGATAGAAAAATTCAATCTATGGGATTGCCCAATGAGCACTTTTTGCCGAAAAATAGAAAGTATAACAACCAATTCGGAAAATCTCAAAAAGGAACTCAAACAACAATTTCCCCAGGTTTTTTCTGGCGGCCTTGGGAAATGTCCTAAATTAAAAACTAAGTTCAAGGTGAAGGACTGTGCAAGACCAGTTTTCAAAAAGAAATGAGCAGATTAAGAAAGAATTAGATAGACTCGAACAAGCGGGTATTTTATCAAAAACAGATTTTAAAGAATGGGCAGCACCTACGGTCTATGTCAAAAATAAGTCCAACGAAATAATGAGTATGCGCAGATTTTTCCACAGGACTAAACGATGCCTTGCAGGAACACCGTTATCCCCTCCCAAGCTCTGAGGGAATTTTCAACAAATTGAATAGCGGAAAAATCTTTTCCAAAATAGACCTCTCAGACGCATACCTTCAGATAGAGGTGGATGAAGAAAGTTCTAAATTGCTCTGCATAAACACCCATAAAGCTCTGTACAAATATAACAGACTGGCTTTGGGGGTCAAGGTTGCGCCTGCAATTTCAGTAGGTCATGGACGCCATGCCGGGTGACCCTGACTCCGCAACAACCTATTTGGATGATATACTGGTGACCAGTAAAACGACGGCAGAGCACCAGAACCATATAATAAACGTAATCGAGAAGTTACAAGAATAAGGGCTTAAGGTTAAGGAAGCAAAGTGTGACTTTTTCTTCCCAGAGACCAAATACCTAGGTCACCTTATAAATAAAGACGGTCGTCAGCCGGATCCAGAAAGAGCTAATGCGATCAGAAACATGCCGGCCCCAGTTAACGTTAAATCGTTACAAAGCTTCCTCAGCCTTGCTAACTTCTATCAAGGTTTCATTAAGAACATGCAGAGGACCTCTCAACGAACTCTTAAAAAAGGATAAAGCATGGTTATGGACCCCTGAATGCCAAGACGCATTCGAGAAGATCAAGAAAACACTTACTTCGGATCTCTCCCTCACCCACTACGACCCTAATCTCGACATCATAGTCGCATTGATGCAATCCCATACGGCATCGGTGTTTGCATTCTCCATAAACTGCCAGATGGTTCGCGAAAAGCCACAGAACACGCACCTAGATGTTTACTACCATCAGAGAAACTATACTCCCAAACAGAGGAAGAGGCTCTAGGGATAATATTCGCCGTCACTAAGTTCCATCGATACCTACATGGAAGACGGTTCATACTGCAAACGGGCCATAAACTTCTAATAACAATCTTTGGTTCCAAGAAAAGAATACCGGGATAGACGGTGAATAGACTACTTCGTTGGAGAACGATTCTCTTGAATTATAACTTTAAGATCGAGTCCCTAACATCTAAAAATATTTGTCATACGAACAGTTTATCGCGACTCATTCCTAAAAATACGGAAATTTTTGAAGACTCCATCATTGCTACACTAAGGACGAATTATGAAATCAAAAATATGATTGCGAATACAATTAGAGAGCTCCCAGTTACTTTGGCTGACATAAAAAGGGAGTCTCAAGAGGATGAATTCATCCAAAGTATAAAAAAAAAAAAATTCGCAACAAAGACCTAAATGTGCCTGAAGTTTTCTCCCTCTGTGGAGATATTCTACTGTATAATGACCGAGTAGTGATTCCAAATAGCCTACAAAGAAAAATCTTCAAGGATTTTCACATGGGACATCCGGGGAAGAGCCGTACGAAAAGCTTCGTGCGCTGCTACGTATATTGGCCAAATATGAACAAAGACACAGCAGACATGATAGAATCTTGTAAGGGATGTGCGCTTGCAGCAAAATCACCGACCACGACGTGCAAACCATGGCCAAACACAGACCATCCATGGCAGAGAATTCATGTGGATTTTTTCAGGGCCCCTAGACAACATGTACTACCTTATTTTTGTGGATAGCCAGTCAAAATGGCCTGAGGTCCTGCAATGTAAAAAAACCAACCACCATCTGCACGATTGGATTTTTACACGAGCTATTCGCGCGTTTTGGCGTGGTATATTGTGTAGTGACAGATAATGGCTCTCAATTCACATCAAGTGAACTCAGAGACTTTTGCAAGTCGTATCAAGTGGACCACATTACGATGCCTCAGTATAGAGCATTACAACAGTTTCTGCAGGTGTATAGGATAATCCCTAATCCTAATACGTCTATGGGACGCTCGCCTGCAGAAACAATGTTCGCAAGAAAAATCAAGTCCGTCTTTGATAAACTCATTCCACGGCAAGCGAAGTTCAAGAAACCGTCTCGCTCCCTAAGAAATACTTTAATCCTGGCGAGAAAGTCTTTTTTAAGGCTTACAAAAACAACATTACATTCTGGGAAGTAGGCAACATCAAACAGAGAATTGGCGAACTGGTCTATATTGTCCAGGGACCGAAAAACACCCACAAACGCAATATGAACCAGCTCAGAAAATGCCGTTTGAATGAATCTGAGAAATCACCACAAAATATCTGCGAAGAGCCGATTCGAACATTTCGATCTTGACACGAAATAGGATTTTTGATCTCTACGACGCTCGGAGAGAAAAAGAAATTTTACTCAACCACTCGACGTGAATCCCAAGAGGACGAAGTATTAAGAGTTTTACTTTCTTTTCCTTTCAAAAAAAAAAAAAGAGGGAAACTCTTGGAAGGGGGTGTTGTGAGCCCGATACTTACCTACATCATGGACTCTTCCAGTACTATATTACTATGTGAATGGTAGTATTATATGAGTAGCGCCACCAGCGCCAATACTGACACTGTCAGCTCTCTGCCTTCGGGTAGAGTGCGCTCTCTGCTTCCGAGCAGAGAGAAATAATCCAGTCGTGGTTCCGCCGAAGGGTAGAAGCACGACTGGGCAAAAATAGACAGCCATTTTTTGGACGGGCCATATAGCCCGGAAATCCCAGTCATAACTGACCATGTGTCACATGTTGCCCTCAGTCAAGTGGGTCAGTGAGAGACAGCAGTCGGTCGTTCAGTCACTCAAGCAAGCAGTCAAACCTGAAAAGACGCAGTGTCAGATGCACACAGTCCGATAGGAGCCGACATTAAAAAAGACCAGTACCGACAAACTAATCCTTTGCCCACTCAACCGGTACGAACGGAAGGAAGAGAGGAAACACCTGCAACAAGACCTCTTCAACGGCCGTAAAACTTTTCACATCTCTCAGCAACCAGAAATGAGAAGTATACAGACTTACTAAGTTAAGTAGACTGATTCATCGTTTTTACACACGCATTTTACCAATTACTACTATCTCCATTTAACACTATTTCTCTCTCTTCCCTCGGGAATTCTCATTCACACTCCTTTTCAACACAATTTGAAACACTTTCTTTTTCCACCTTCGTAGCGGCTGATACATAAAGGAACAAACGAATGCCTTCAAGCATCTAAAGGAGATCACAAAATCGTCCCTGGTGGCTATAGACTCTATTCTATCCTTTGAGATTGAGACTGATGCTTCGGAACATGCTATTACATCCTCTCTAACCTAAAACCGTCGACCTGTAGCTTTATTTTCAAGAACTCTAACTTCTGCCGAACAAAAGCATTCATCAGTTGAAAAAGAGACATATGTAATTGTAGAAGCGACACTTCTTACTCGGGAAGCATATTAAGCTCATTACAGATCAGAAATCTGTCTCCTTCATGTCCAATCTTAAAAGTAAAAACAAGATAAAAAACGAGAAGATCATGACATTAGAACTAGAACTAGAACTTGCCTGCTTCAGTTACGACATAGTGTATCGTCCAGGAAAACAAAATGCTGCTGCGAACGCTTTATCACGAATTTGCCTGTTATCAAGTATTTAGCACACTTGATCTAACCAGTGCCTATCACCAGGTTGCCATCAAGCGAGAAGAACGAAAATATACAGCCTTTGAAGCTGCTGGGTCTCCACCAATTTTGTTGAATCCCTTTTTGGAGTGACCAGTGAAGTAGCAAGTTTCCAGTAAATCATGGATGACATTATCAAGCAAGAAGGCCTCTGAAGAACCTACGCCTATATCGACATCGTTACTGTCTGGTCATGACCAGGTAGATCATGACATTAGAACTAGAACTAGAACTTGCCTGTTTCAGTTACGACATAGTGTATCGTCCAGGAAAACAAAATGCTGCTGTGAACGCTTTATCACGAATTTGCTCTTCTACCGTCTCTCTTGACAAACTACGTATCTTGCACAAAGATTTATGTCACCCTGGGGTAACCCGAATGCTGCATTTTGTCAGAAGCAAAAATATGCCATACTCTGTAGATGATGCAGGGGTAACAAGGTCATGCCAGGTATGTTCCGAAATAAAGCCTAGATTTATTAAAATGCCTCCTCAAACACTTATAAAAGAAAGCCAACCTTTTGAAAGATTAAGTATAGACTTCAAGGGACCTTTACCCTCAAATTCTCGCAATCGTTTCAAACTAACAGCGGCTGACGAATAATCCCGTTTTTCTTTTGCTTACCCTTGTGCTGATGTCTCGGCAGCGACTGTTAAGAAATATCTGACAAGTTTATTTTCCATTTTTGGAAACCCTTCTTTTGTGCACTCTGATCGGGGTACAACTTTTATGTAGGAGGAATTAAAGGCGTTTATACTTTCTCGACGCATTCCAACCAGCCGAACAACAGCCTTTAATCCGCAGGGGAATGGACAAGCAGAGAGATACAATGGTATCATTTGGCAAACGGTGAACTTAGCTCTACGGTCTAGTAATCTCCCGATTGCTAGTTGGGAAAAAATTTTAGATGTAGCACTCCACTGCATTCGCTCATTGCTTTCAACTGCCTCGAACTGTACCCCCATGAACGTTTGTTTAATTTCCAAAGGAAATCAGTTTCTGGTGATTCCATACCAACATGGTTGACAAAATCAAAATCAGCGCTCCTGAGGCGCCATGTACGCGGGAGTAAATATGAGCCTTTATTCGAGACAGTTGATATACTTGAAGACAATCCGAACTATGCTCACGTGCAACTTAATAATGGACGAGAAACAACAGTGTCTCTACGCCATATTGCACCAGTGGGTGACAAAACTAACAGTACACACACAGAACTTGATCCAATAGTTGCCCCTATCCAGTCTAACACCCCTCCTCCTCCTCCTCTTCCTCCTCATGCTCCTCCTACTCCTCCCCTGTCGAGTGCTCTCGAAAATTCTTTTATTGACGATTCAACTGCCCATGAAAACCGCACCACTGAAAATTCCACTCCTACATCTCCTCATCCTCTGCCCTTGGATAGCTTCACTCGAGAATTACTGACTCAGCCTTCCATCACTTCCTCTCGGACCCTTTTCATAACAGTGATAAAAAGGAAACAGATGAGAAGAAAAAAGTATCCAAGTTGTCACGCATTTTTATGCCACTTTTTATATCCAATCTTTGTTAAAAGTGGATATTTTAAAATATCTACACGAGTAAAGAAAAACACTGTAAAAAAATCAGTAAATTCAAAATTTACATCGTAAATTTATAGGCTCCAAATTTATATATCTTACGACAAATGATAAAAGTAAAATTTTATTTATCATTTACCGTATTTTCCGGCGTACAAGACGCTTCGAATTGGAAGACGCGCCTTAATATGGGAAAGAAATTCATAAGAAAAAAAAGTCATTCTCATACAACAACACATTCATCATGCGTTTACATTAATCACTCATCCAATTTTGTTTGTATGGCAATGACATACTAGTTGGTGGTTAGTAAATACCCGGTACATATTTCTTTGTCCAAGGGTGATTTTATTTTCATAAAAATTAATTAAAAATTTTAAAAATATGCATGTCAAAATATAAAACAATCAAATAAATTTTATTCATCATCAAATCCCAAAAGCACGTCACTGTTGGATTCCTGAAAAACTCTAAACTATCATCTGCAGAGTCATCACAACTGTCAATCATGTACAATAAATGATTCTCACTACCATCCATACCATTGTGGTAACCATAGGGGTAACTGATACATTCGTCTTGGAAGGCGCACACGTATTTTTCAGGGTAGTTTTTAGGAAAAACGTTCATCTTGTAAGCCGGAAAATGCGGTACATCTTTAGGATCTTTTCTGCTAATTCACCCCAAAATATTAATTCACCCTAAAAGACGACAGCGTCATCTATCCTGTCGATATGCTAAGCTGAAAACCATTTCATGTTCTTTAGAAAATAACGAAAAAGGAGTCGGCTTAATAATGGACAAAGAAATGAAGAAATGCGTTCTGGGATACTGCCAGCTTTCAGAAATAGTCCTCTTGTTTAAACTGAGAGGTAGACCCTTCAACATAGCTATCATAGTAGTTTATGCACCAACAACACGAAGCACTGAGGAAGAAATAGAATCATTCTACTCCATACTGGACAGTACCAAGGCTCAGCGCAAAAGCCAAGAAATTAGAATCATAATGGGTGACTTGAATGCCAAGGTAGGTAAAAAGCGGGAAGGAGAGACGACCGGCAACTTTGGATTAGGAATCCGCAACGAACGAGGAGAAAAATGGGTTCAATGAGGCACAGCAAATAACCAGGTAATAACTAAAGAAAAGTAGTGAATAATGCAGTGGGTTAAAGTTAACTCCAGCAACTTCATGGCAAGCTAAACAAATTTTAATTTAAAATATATAATTTTAAAGGAGTGCCAAAAGTTTAATAAAAAACAAACTTTGATTTATAGTTTTTTGGGGTAAATTAATATTTGTTATAAATAACTTTACATTATTTGGGGTGAATTTGCAGATAAAATCCCATATTTTCTTTAAAATGTGAATAGAAATCATAATTTTCAAATAACCTAATTAACTAGACTAATTTATTACATTTATATTTACCCAAATTATGATAAAAATTAATAACTAGCTTTTTCATTTTTTTAAAGTTGTAATACAAATAAGTACATATGACGCCACAAAACGCCATTTGTGAGGTTATTATTGTGACTGTAGCGTCGCAAAACACTTCATCACAGTGTATTTTACTGATTCAATAATCATGTTGAATAGATGATGATGATGATGATGAGAGGCAACAAAAAACTTGACAACGTTCAAGAGACGATAACCAGTTATTGACTAAATCCGAAGAAAAAATAAAGTTTGCTTATTGTGATTTTCACCTGATTGTCGTATTATTGTGCGCTATTGTCCGGTATTTCTTTCTTTCCTTTTTTTATAATCATGTTGACAAGCGAAAGTGTGACACTTATGAGTATGATGCATCTCTTTTGTTGAGCACTTTGTTTACTTTTTTGTAGCAACGAGATTCTTGAATAAGCACTTATCGAATAAAACTGCGCTCGAGACAGTGATATTGTGTCACTTGCTAGTTTGATTACGATATTTTTTCTCCTTCGTTTGGTGTTGCTGGCTATTTGGGAATCTTGAATGACTACATGCAAAGTGCGACTGAGTTCAAAATTTTGATACAGTTTTAATTATCATCAAAAGCTTCCTACAGTCGAAGGTAGGTTAACACACTGATCCCCACCCCCGAGATCGCAAAATGCAGCGATTTCTTCACCAATATTCTGAGAATCTATCACGCAATAACACTCATAAATAATTCAGTCAACAAAATTGATTTAGCCTTAGTTAAACAATTACAGATGTATGAAAAAGGCACTACTTTTGAGAAATCAGCGTATGGTTTAATTTTTAGCGTTAAATTGTAACGAAATTAAACCATACACTGAAAGAATTGCCGATAAAAATAAATATAATATAAAAATAATATATATAACCAAAAAACGAAACAAGAATTCAAATTAACAGAAGGCAATTGTTTTTCTTTAAAAAAAAATTAATTTTCATATCTATCTATCTATCTATCTATCTATCTATCTATCTATCTATTCTTTCTATACTTCTCTCTCAACTAACGAGAAAGCAACCCTCAAATAAAAAGAGGAAGAAGAAAAGACTGAACCCGGCTGAAAAACGCCAGAATTTTGCAGGAACGGAGCGTATTAATTTACATTTTATAAACGTACCAAAATAAGGTTACACGCATAAATTTCTTCTCTATACAAATGTAAATAAAAAGAACGCCGGAAAAATAATTTGGGCCAATCAAAAAATTAACACACAGAGAATTTTGATGTTAGCCGAAACTAAGTTTAGTGCCAGAGCTTAAGATCCTGGTCAAAAGGATATAAGCTGGCAGCTCTGGGTTAGACGAGGAGAAGAGACGGCAATAGAAACCACGGAACAAGAAACACAACCGCCCGAGAAACCAGCCATGCGTGACGCATGAAAAAGTTTAAGAAGTCATCTGTTAATTATATTTTCTGCCCTTCTTGGATTGAGAAAGACATAGTAAGTTGACATTGACCCATTTCTAAGATAACAACTACTACTAACAGATTCTAACTCCTAAACTATCGAATACCGATCCGAAACGGACTTTCTCCAGACTGCTACCAATATCCGCCTTATAAATAAACATTTTGTTAACCCGAATATCAAATAATTCACTCTAATCTCCTTCAAATAAATAAATATATATTATTTCTTTTATACCCTTGAGTCAACTCTTTATATTCCAAAATTTCCGGTACATAAATACCAAGAATATCACGGTAAATCTCCACAAACTTCCTCCACTGTATATATTACTAATTAATGCCCTCGGTTAAACATGTTTATTAAACACCTGACATCAAACGACTTATTTGATACCAGCAGCAACTCACTGAATGGTTTAAGTGACATTCTCGTTCTATTTAGCAGCATGTTCAAACGAGGGATTACTACCCAAATAACTATTGCCGTGCACATAAAGAAATACATAAATTAAAAATTAATTATACAGTCAAAGAATCCATAAAAAATAAATAAATAAAAGTTAATTATAGTGTGAAAAATAATTATAATAAAACAATTATAATTATCATTAATTCACTCTTTCTAAACCAATTAGAATCGACCGAAGTTTTTTCCTCGTCACACACAAACACATTCTCATTATTGGACAGGCATTCAACGTGAACAGGCCGCCAAAACGTGCGTCAACAAATATTTCAGCTACTTTTTCTTTTTTTCTTTTTTTTCTTTTTTCTTTTTTTTTTCTTTTTTTCTTTTTTTTTTCTTTTTTTTTTTTTAGTATACTAGCAGAATAGCCCGGCGTGGCACGGGTGTAATGAAAGCTTTAAAACTAATCCATGGTCCTGGAGCTCAGACTCTTTGGACGTTGGCACGAAAGACTAAAAAGCAATAGTTGTTTACAGTTAAAGCGAAACCGTAGACTGAAAGAAAAATGAATGGATGCAAGTCAAATTTTGATTTCCTGGTATCAATATCAAATAAGTATATTTTTTTGTCGTAAACTGAATTTTGAAGGCTAAATAAGTACTCTGAGTAAATGGTATCATGGCTGAGACTAAGAACTACAATTATACCTACTTAGAGCCAAACCCGAAGCAAAAACTAAAATAAAAGGGCTGAAAAAAAATACAGACATACAGGCAGATAAACAGACACACACACACAAACATCTTGCCTTATATATATATATATTATCGATTTTCTTCACTTTTGTAAAAACTGCAACCTTGAATCATCTGAATATTGTTTCTTATGTCTTTGTGAATGAGTGCATCAAATTTGATTAAAATCGGACCACTCCTTCTATAACCTGATTTTTTCGATTATCGATATTTATCGGGGGTACCTCGACACAAAACCTAGCTAAGAACACTCGCAAACGCTTATAGTATAACTGTGTAAATTTTCAAGAAAATCGGTTCAGCCGTTCGGAGTCTATAGGTAACGGACACACACACACACACACACAAAGTTCCATTTATAAATAAGTTTAGATTTAAGTGTAACATTTATCGCTTAACGTCAACAAAATAATCGAGTTAAGAAACCCCAAATACTTGTAATTTCCCAACTAAATTATCTGGACACTCATTACAAACATCTATAAAAATAAATAAAAACTTGCGACAAAGACTGTATACATTTTACTTATTCTTTATCTTATAATTCTTTCAGATTTTGATTCATTTCTGATCCACATTTAATCCCCAAACACAGTCCCCAGCATTACATAACGAATAATACTCTTTTTGTTTTTCCACATCTTGTTGTTTCTCGTTTTTACTAGTATTTTTGTATATACCCTCCTGATCAAAAATTTAAGACCACTTAAAAATCTTTAAAAAAAGATTTTTTTTTTTATGGATAGATTTTAAACTCCTCCCACTTAAGGTTACCAATACTACAATCTAAAAGGTTATGGAAACAAAAAGCTACATTCCAAACATTTTATTTAGAAATTTACATTTGTATAAAATGAGGCGATTTACACATGATCAAAATTATAAGACCAGAGACAAAAATTCTACGAAATTGTACAAAAAGTGTATGAAAATATTTAACAACCAAATTTAATAATGAAGTCTACCTTCACTGCTTTTGATGACTTCAAAAATTCTGTCGGGCATGCTAGAAATAAGCGTTTCCATTAAGGTGCGAGGGATGTTGCTCCAGCTTCTGAAGATGGCTTCACAAAGTTCATTTTTTGTTGAATATTGTTTGCCATTTCGATAAACATCTCTTGTCATCCATCCCCAAACATTTTCAATTGGGTTCAAGTCCGGTGAGCATGCAGGATGTTCCAAGAGATGGACCCCATTTTCTTGTAGAAAGGTCAAGGTCCGTATTGCAGCGTGGATTGCAGCATTATCCTGTTGGAATAACCATCCATCCCCACACAAACGATGGCCCTCCGTCATCAAAGATGCTTTTTGTAGCATGTTAACACAACCAGCCGCTCTCTGACAACCCTGCATCACCTGGAGCTCCATCGTCCCTCTGTAAGAAAAGGCACCCCATACCATTAGGGACCCTCCACCACTATGACATGCGGAGAAAATTTCAGGAGGCATGTTTTTGTTATACCAATATCGTTGGAAGCCATCAGGACCATCAAGATTGAATTTTTTCTCATGAGAAAACAGGACTTTCTTCCACTTCTCAACGTCCCATGTTTGGTATTCACGACCAAACTTTAAGCGGTCCTACTTGTGACGTAGAAGCAGCCAAGGAATTTGTTTACGCTTTTTATTTACCATGCCTTTTTGTCTTAAGTGTCGTCTGATGGTTACGGGACTGCAATTAGCATTTGTGACTGCCTTAATTTGACTAGAAGAAAGTCCCCCGTCTTTCATAACAACCCATCTTATTCTCCTACTCAATGCAGGAGAAATTTTTGGGGGCCTACCAGAGGATTTTGCTTTTCCATAATTCTCACTGTTCTTTAGAAAGTTGCAAATCACAGTTTTACTGCGATTTACCTTAGCTGCGATCGCCCGCTGTGACAAATCTTGCTTATGAAATTCGAGAACGCTCAACTTTGGTAAGTTTGCTTGCTTTAAGCATGGTAACAGCTTTACGCAGTGATTGCTAATCTCTAACGGAACTAAAAACATTGGGATTGCCATAGGTCTAACAATTTATACCCCTGGTCTTATAATTTTGATCATGTGTAAATCGCCTCATTTTATACAAATGTAAATTTCTAAATAAAATGTTTGGAATGTAGCTTTTTGTTTCCATAACCTTTTAGATTGTAGTATTGGTAACCTTAAGTGGGAGGAGTTTAAAATCTATCTGTAAAAAAAAATTTCTTTTTAAAGATTTTTAAGTGGTCTTAAATTTTTGATCGGGAGTGTATAAATGTTAGCGGGGTTATAATTATTTACGCAGAGATATAACTCTCCTACATTATGCTTCATTAATGCTTGTGCCGTTGTAGTGACGGTCTACTCTTTGAAGACCGGAAGAAAAATGATTGGAAACATACGTATATATATATATATATATATATATATATATATATATATATATATATATATATATATATTGTTACGGAAAGTCCCGAAGAATAACGAAATGGTTTTAACAACGGATATGTTTAATTTATTTGTTTGAACATTATTTTTAATCGATACTGGTATTTGAGTTAATAATCTGTTTTTAATCAAACAGTATATTTATATATTTATTTCTACCTTATAATAACAGTATATTTATATATTTATTTCTATTTAAATACGAGTATTGATTAAAATCCAAGGGTTCAAGTGTAAAAGTTCTGGCACATAAGATATATATATATATATATATATATATATATATATATATAATCCGGGAGAAAGTAAATATATATATGTATGCATGTATGTAACTAAATGGAGTAACCACCTGCTTAATAATGCGGGTGAAGGAAGGTATATATGTTTCCAAATATATCAGCGAGCTGCTTAAAAGTTATTTAGGAAAAGGCATATGTTGTTAAATGAAGTAGAACGGTGTAGCCGTCTCATGCGGCCAGCTAGTCGCATTTCGACCCTGGTTATGTTAGGATGATTGCAACATCGGAGAATGGACAACATCTATTTATTGATTCTGATTTCGTTTGATTTTCAATCTCGTTATATATAAATCTAGATATTCGCTTCGAAAATGCCGCTTTGCTTCTGACTGGTTTACTTACAGCCTTATATCCTAATTGTGAAAGCTTTCTTATTGATTGGTCTAAATATGTCTATTTTTAAAGATGGTGAAAATTTGATCATTTCCTTATTTATTTTTATATCATCACACATTCAGGGTCGGCATTTTTTCATGAAGAGAGTCATTTACAAAATATCAGCAAAGATTATAAAACAATTACTTAATGCTTAGGATGCTATCAGAAAGGGCGATACAAATGAAAAAGAAAGTTTACCTGTGTTTTGTAGATTATGCCAAGGCGTTCGACAAAGTACGCCACAAAGAACTGATAGAAATGCTCAGCATATTTGGGAAATACATCAGAGTAATAAAGAATCTCTACTGGCAGCAAACCGCCTGCATACTGACAGGAAACGAATTCAACAGATATACAAAGATAGAAAGGGGCGTAAGACAAGGATGTGTCTTTTCACCAGATATATTCAATTTGTACAGCGAGACTATTTTGAGAACCCTAGAAGTTATGCCAGGATTCGTCATTGATGGTTCAAATCTGAACAATATAAAATACGCATATGATACAGTGCTGATAGCTGACACGGAAAGAAAACTACTAGACCCCCCTAAAAAAGGTAGATGAAGAAATCTGAAAGAAATAACTACAAATAAACTACAAGAAAACCGAATGTATGATCATCAGCAAAGGGAGGAGCCTAATATGCCAATTACAGGTTGGGGATACTAAAATCAAGCAAGTACAAAATTTTAAGTACTTGGGAAGTGTTCAACGGAATACGGAAAGTACGACATTGAGATCCGAAAGCGAATTAGAATATCCAAAGACGCATTCCAGAAGCTGAGCAGAGTATTAAGAGACAGGAAAATTTCGCTAGAAACAAAGAAGAGAGTACTGGATTGCTATGTGATGTCTGTCCTTCAATATGGCAGTGAATACTGGACAATATCATCAAAGATGAAGGAAAAACTTGAAGCAATTGAAATGTGGTTCTACAGAAGGATGCTGCGAATATCATGGATCGAGCATGTGAGCAATGATGAGGTCTTGGAAATAATGGAAACGAAAAGGAAATTAATACTGAGCATCAGGAAGAAACAACTAAAGTTCCTGGGACATACAATGAGGAAGAAGGACTTGGAGAACCTGATACTATCAGGTCAGATAGAGGGAAAAAGAGACAGAGGAAAGCAGCAGGTGACATATTTGAAGGGTCTGAGCAGGCGGATGGCAGAGCGGGGTTTGGGTGGGGTAAAAGGAGAAAGTGTGCTAAGAGCCACCAGGGATAGGGAGACGTGGAAAGCCATGATCGCCTACGTCCCGAAGGGACATGACACATAGAAGAAGATGAGTTGATGTGAAATTTCGCTTAAGACAATATGTGCATTTTCCTTTTGCTCGCTCATGATGAATATATGTGATATACTAGTTTTTAACCGCTTTGGCAGCTGTTTAACAAATTCGTTTGTGTATATATGTTTTCATATACACATATTTTCGAAGGATGATTAAAATTTATTAATGAGACTTTTCTTTTTCAGAAAAAGGCAGTGGGCGTGTGCAAAAGAAAACTAGATTAAGAATTTAATCAGGCTTGAATTTTTATTACGTTTTAAGAATTATACTTTTAAAACATACAAATTAAAAGCAACCTCAGAACAGATGGACATGATTACGTATTTTGGGAGGCAAACTTCGCGCATCCACAATTTTTAATTATTGCAAGAAGATCCAACAGAACCTGTCATAAGGTTGCTTAGAAGAACATTAATCTATGTTGGCATATACTTTTGTAAATTAGCTTTTAACTGTTAAAAATCATTCAAGATCTCCTGAAAAGTAGTTATTTTAAACGCAACTGAGTTTTAGCACAAGCTGATGAAGATGGAGTACTCGATGAGAACCGGACCCACAACCACCAGTTTCTCTGGAAAGTAACCACAGAATTCAAGAGATCTTAGCATTGGTGACATACTGTGGCATTACTCCACTTGTCTACTTTTGTGAATGACCGCTTAGTGGCATTGAATAAAGCTGTATATACAGAAAAGACCACAAAACACCACCGCCAAATCCACCACTACCACCACCACCACCTTCTTCTTCTTCTTCTTCTTCTTCTTCTTCTTCTTCTTCTTCTTCACCATAGCAGAGGATGCAGTAGGGTCAAACCCTGTCTCGTTTCCCTTTTGCGAGACTTTTTTGTCCCCAGCAAGCGACGTCTCGCATGAAATACAATGGCGCATGCAAATGACTGAAGGAAATAACTATTCTCAGACGTAAGTTCTTTAATAGAACCTTGCACACATTGTACTTATGAAGCAACTTCTTATGATATATTTTTGATTATTTATTTATTCTTGCTAATCACCATCGTCACCCGTTACACCCAATGGTGTGTAGGGCATCAACAAAGCTTCTCCACCTCTGCCTACTTTGCGCCAAACTAGTCAATGAACCCCAAGAGTGCTGCATGGCTTTCATCTCATTCTCCACCGTACTTCTCCATGTCGTTCTTGGTCTTCTCCTCTTTCTTTTGGCATCTGGTGTCCAGTATTATTGTTAAATGTACAACTTTGCTTTTCATTCCTATCTACTATCCGCATCCCATGCGACCACTATCTAGACCGCACTATACTAACAACGAGCCTATCGCCATCTCTCACCCTCCCAATACTCCCTTAGCAATAGATGCTAAAGTAAATGAACCACACCATAAAATGGTTCACTAACAAAAAGAGGTACAAACTCCATCTTTTATTAAATAATGATAAAAATGATAATATATTTTATCATTATGAAACACTTCGAAGAAAACAACATTCGAGACAGCGATGACTTCCGGTCACATTTTGGTGATACCGAGCAAAAGTGAGGGGCCGAATGTTCGCACTTTCACAAACAAAAAGCAAATGATCAAAAGTCGTCGGTGCGCATCCGGGTTCGCGCAGATGTTCCGGTTGAAAAATAAAAATTAATTAAATATTAAATTTCCAGTTCGCGAGCCTACGCGAATTTTATTTATCGGCCAATAGGAAGCCCAGAATCAAATACGGATATGAATTCCCAAATGAACACCTGCGATCCAAAAAGTCGAAATAAAAAGCGGATACAGAAAGCTTCGACAGGCAGACCAACTCGAGGAGAAGAGAGTAATTAGTAGCTCCCTTGACCGAAAGTCAAGTGGCTTACTACGCTCGCCTCCCTTACCTCTTTCCTTCTTCCCTGCCTCAAAACTACTTACTGACCTAAGGAGCGACTACATCAAAGACATTCCTTACTCATAGCGCTCCCCACATTCCTAAGCATTAATTCTCCGTCAGCATTTTATTGCCTTGAACATTTCAACCTCCGTTGGACCTATATTTCAAGTATTACTTCAATTGTAAAAACATTAATTGATATGTGTATATATAAAATGTTATTAGTGGGCTACCTGCAACAAGGCCAAATTTCGTTAATCTTCAACAATATACAATTACCCTTCACGAGAACGGACTCCCACTACTAATAGAAAAGAATAGATAAGCAACCCACTATAATATCATATTGAAACAACGGTTCTCGTGAGATCACCGAAGTTAAGCAACATCGAGCATGGTCAGTACCTATATGGGTGACTGTTGGAAATACGAGGTGCTTTAAGGTTGGATGTGCGGCTGATGTAATGAATAACGGATCAAATTGGGAATCGGAAATTTCACTCGGTTTCATTATATTCACTTACGCGCAGATAACCTTGAGAAAGGCATGAATCCACGTCTTCCATCAGCTATGGGTTAATTAGTAGGAAATGTATCAATAAAACATTATTATCACAAAAACAAATTCTTACCATCTGAAGAGGTTTTTGTAGTTTTAGATAATCTGCAAAAGATTGATAAGCTGTACAAAAAACAAATAAATTAATCGTAACAGAGATATGATGCTACTTTTTATTGAGTATCGTGATGTGCAATGAATAACGGCTGAGAATAAGAAATCGGAGAGCCGAGTTCGAATTCCAGTTCGTTGCATTCAATTACGCGCAAATATTATTGGGAAAGGTAAGAATATATTTCTACTCCATCCAGGTATACCCTTAGTCTACTACAGAGAGAAACGGCAACCTCCTGCAAAATATTCTGCCTAGTCAGCCATGAATCGAATGAGTCATGATCGCCCAAGCGTGTATCACGTGTGGCACCTACTTGAGTGATAATGCTTTTTCTTTCGTTTGGCACGTTGGCTATTTTTGGGTTTTACATGATTACTGATGTGGATTCCAGGTGAGAAACCATACAAAATAATAAATAACAAAAACAGATATGGAGATAGAAAGGATAAGTTGTATTGAACAAAATAGACAAACTGGAACACGGGTTATTCAAATCAGGAATACTATTAGAATACAGTTTTGCAGTGAAATTGTATGTTCGGGTAATGAGTCTATATCCAAACAACTCCAACTAACTAAGCAACTGCTTTTTATTTTTTTCAATTGGAGTAGACTAAACTATCGCCCGGTTCACACTCCACCCACGTCTATTGAACAGGTGAAGTGGATCATCCCTTGTTCCCTGTTTAGGATGTGCTTTCCGGCTTTTTTTTTTTCCAATCTTTTCACTCCTTTTTCTTTTCTTTTTTTCAATTGGAGTAGATAGACTAAACTATCGCCCGGTTCACACTCCACCCACGTCTATTGAACAGGTGAAGAGGCTCATCCCGTGTTCCCTGATTAGGATATGGTTTCCGGCTTCTCTTTTCCAATCTTTTCACTCTTTTCTTTTTTTTATTTTCTTCAATTGGAGTAGATAGACTAAACTATCGCCCGGTTCACACTCCACCCACGTCTATTGAACAGGTGAAGAGGCTCATCCCTTGTTCCCTCATTAGGATATGGTTTCCGGCTTTCTCTTTTCCAATCTTTTCACTCACTCTTTTCTTTTTTTCTTTTTTTCAATTGGATTAGATAGACTAAACTATCACCCGGTTCACACTCCACCCACGTCTATTGAACAGGTGAAGAGGCTCATCCCTTGTTCTCTGATTAGGATATGGTTTCCGGCTTTCTCTTTTCCAATCTTTTCACTCTTGCGTAGCCCCCTGCACATCAGTGGCGTTACCGCCTTGCTCGGGGTGATGTGATTAAAAAAAAAAAAAAACTCTCACATTACAACTCCCGATCTCTGTATAGGCAGGATTATATGTACACATCAGGCGAGTCCAATATTATGTATAAAGGGGCGATCCCCAACAATTACATACAGAGTGCGACTGATTTTAAAGTTTCAATGCATTTTTATAAAATAAAAACCAATAAACAAACTTTGTTATGGTCGAAAGTAGGTTAAACACCAGTTGTTTTCGTTTAACGAGATCGCAATATACTTCCTTTAACAAGATACCGAGACTCTACTGCGCATGTATTGTGTTCAAAGGTTCCCATTAATCATTTTGATTTTCTAAATACCGAATAGAAATAATACTCATGGCTAATTCTAGATATAAGTCACTAAATAATTTGTGATAGAGAAACCACTCTTCTTGTATCAGTAATATAAATTATTCAGCCCAAAGTTTTATTTTGTTAACTTTTGGAAAGAATAAAAGTTTATAATGTACTTTAACAAATCCAGATGTATGTAAATTTGATTGAAGATTGTGAGATTATCCACCCTACTTGATTATTTTCATGTGTAGGAACTATAAAAACGGGACACTTCCTGTTTCTTCCTCTTTTACTTTCTTTCTATCCGGTATGCGGTACTAGCAACACCAACGCATTTATGGTTTGGGGATACCTTTCCCCAGGTGACTGAACATTTACACACACACACACACACACACACACACACACACACACACACACACACACACACACATCTAAACTTATTCATAAATGAAACTTTGTCTGTGTATGTGTGTGTGTGTCTGTGTGTGTGTCCGTTACCTATAGACTCCGAAACGGCTCAACCGATTTTCTTGAAAATTTACACAGTTGTAATAAAAGCCTCTGCGAGTGTTCTTAGCTAGGTTTTGTGTCGAGGTACGCCCGATAAATATCGAAAATCAATAATCGAAAAAATCGGGTTATAGAAGGAGTAGTCCGATTTTAATCAAATTTGATACATTCATAGACAAAAACATAAGAAACGATATTCAGAAGTTTCAAGGTTGCAGTTCTTACAATAGTGCAGAAAATCGATAATATATATATATATATAAAAAAGGCAAGATGTTTGTGTGTGTGTCTGTTTATCTGCCTGTATTTTTTCAGCCCTTTTATTTTAGTTTTTGCTTCAGGTTTGGCTCTAAGTAGGTATAATTGTAGTTCTTACTCTCAGTCATGATACCATTTACTCAGAGGACTTATTAAGCCTTCAAAATTCAGTTTACGACCAAAAAAACTTATTTGATATCGATACCAAGAAATCAAACTTTGACTTACATCCATTCATTTTTCTTTCAGTCTACGGTTTTGCTTTAACTGTAAACAACTATTGCTTTTTAGTCTTTCGTGCCAACGTCCAAAAAGTCTGAGCTCCAGGACCATGGATTAGTTTTAAAGCTTTCATTACACCCGAGCAACACCGGGCTATAATGCTAGTACATATATATATTACACACACAATTCCTAGATTTTAATATCCTCTTTCTTTTCAGATATTTTACATGCATATAAATGTATATTTCTTGTTAATCATTCATTAGCCATACAGAAACACATAAAACAATTTTTTGAAATGTATTCCATTTTCTTTCACCTTTTCAAGTCATGAAAACCCTTTGTTTATATGTGTAAATTTCATTTTCCACTGCTGTTAGTCTAAGAGCAGACCCACAACAAAATCAACGAAATTCCTTTGTTTAAGATTCTTTAAATTTAAAATTTATACTATTCTCACCATATTTTTTCCTTTTTACTTTCCGGGAAGAATTTTACATGAATTTAGGTAACTCCACTCATTTTCTATACCTCAGTTTTAAACTGAATTTTTAAACATAAAAAAAAAAGTTTTCTTGAAGAATTAATTTTAACTTAATTGAAAGCTCAATGATTAAATTTACTATTTCCAGTAAGCAAAATGCTCTGGTGGATTTCGACGGAAATTATATTGATTGGAATCTAAAATTTTGACATTTAAAATTTTTTTTCAAGTAGGTAGTGACATCCTGTCATTAATCATAACAACTCTGGCTAAGTATGATCAACCAGAACTGACATAAATTTATGAAACCTAAGTGAACCTTTTGTAAGGAGAACAGAGCTTGAAACACGTGACCTCTTAATGATATAGCATTTATGGCATACCATAAAAAAAAATGCATATCTGCACGCAAAAAAAGATTCTAATTATTTTAAAAATCTTGATGAGTGAAAATTTGCATTAACTTTTCAATTTTCGATTAGTAAATATAGTCTTCACTTCTTAACTTAACAACTTAATTACGAAGATAACTGAAAGAAATTTTAAATGATTTTTGAAACATTAAATTATTATAATTAAGAAATAAAAATGAAAACGATTCTTGTAAAATTCATTATTCATTGAGGTTTTTCTTTTCAGACTATCATATCTTTAATATATATTGTTTATAAAAGCAATTAAAAGTTTATATAAATAAAATTGACATAGTTTTATTGCATTTTTGTTTTCACTATTCGGAGTAGATTTTCTGAAAAGGAGCAACTGTATGAAAAAAAAAGTTGATTTACTAATTATTTTATTAAATTTTTGAATTCTTTCTAACACATTCGAGATTTTGTTTAAAAATCTTTTTTATTTTTTCGTCAGCAAGTGACCACATTTTTAGAAGAGTTTACTACGGCAAATGTGATTGCACAATTCACTTGTTTGCCGATGAAAAAAAAATTAATTTGGAAAAACTTGCAAAAATCAAATAATAGTAGGATTTCGATGAAACTTTCAGGCTTTATTAAAAAATGACTGAAATTATTTTTGAAATCATTAATTTTATAAAATCTTGGTATTTTGTTTTTATGTTACCCCCACCCCTACACACACACACATTCACCTGAAGAAAAAAAAAACTGACTACCGTCACGGAACTTAGTTTTATTAATTAAATGCAAGACTCCTTTGGGAATGTAAAAATAGTTTGATCTTTTCTCTTAATAATAACATAAACATTTTGACGATATAAATGTGTTTTTATTAAGTTTCGGCCCTTTTAACATCATGCCATGCTGTTTTTTGTTTTTTAGTTTGTTTTGTTTTTTTGTTTTTTTATTTTTATTTTTTTTCAACGAATGAGTGAAGGTATTTACACATGAATTGGTTAATGGCTTTTGAGAGGTCTCGGTTCTCAAAAGCATTATTAAATATATTTTTGTGAGCTGACGGGATTCTGTCTCTCTACAGTAGATAGCATTTTTTTTTCTTTTTTACTGATAGGAACAGATTAAAAAAACTTTTAAACAAAGAAACTGGCTCCCAAGCATTATCTTTGTTTAAAAGTTTTAAACCACAACCTGCACACACACACACACACACACACACACACACACACACACACACACACACACACACACACACACAAACACATATTTACTACATTCATGCTCGTTCGTTGTGTCTTCTTGTTACCGTTGTAGAAAATATTTATTAAAAATGATGGAAATTAATTCCATAGGAATAATAATATTCAATTGAATATGTTTAAATATAAAATTTCCTGAAAAAACTGACCGAATAGTTTCTGAAATCTTGTACGAACTGTAAAAGGAATGTATTTGGAATCATTTAACCTGTAACCATGACAACAAGAATCTTCATCGTGATGTGACAGGCCCAGAAATAAATAAAAATTTATAAATTTTAGTCTGTCTGTCTGTCTGTCTGTCTTTTTCTTTCAATCTCGTTACTGCAGATGTAACTACAACACCTTACTACAATGTTACAAGCATTCGAAAAATATATCGAATTAAATTAAATAAGAATAAGATTTTTCAGTGCGCCCACGTCTCTACTGTGGGAAAAATTGCTCAAGCTTCCTCGGCACTTCCCATTTTTGGGAGTATGCCTCAAGGCGCTAGGTCATGACCCCAGCTCAATCACGATTGTCTCTTTCAATTGAAGGACAGAGACAAGTAAAGAAAAACGATATTTTTCAGTGACTTACGATATATATACCATGTGTTAAACATTGAAAAGAGAAAGTCGGAAAATACAGAGGAAGGAGCAGGTTCACTCATGTAACGTGCTAGGCCAGCGACACCAGTTAAAAGAATATCGCATATGAACTAGGAGAACGTCGTCTAATTTGGTAATGAAGGCAACCAATTGGCTCTGCATTAGCGACACTAGATGCTGAAGGAATCGGAAAAAGAAACCGAAAGATTTGCTCACCGCCGGCCAAGGTTTGTGAAATATATGAACCAGCGACATCAGTTTCAGAAGGAAGAGGAAAAATAGAGGCTCTGCCAAAAGCGTATAAACGCTTCCTGATTGGCTAAATTCGCCACTTGCTCCATTTACACCGGAGGTTTCAACCAATACAAAAATTGCTGATGAAACGTTAAAGTAGTTAATTAAGTAGAAATATGAAATGTCACGAAAAAAAATTTATTAAAAATCAACTTAAAAAAATTTTTTTCAAAGTATTTAATTTATCAATATTTTTTTAATTAAAGTATATAGACACATTTCATCTATTATACGTTCTTTTCAATTTTTACTTTCATCCCAATGCATACACTTCTTTCCAAATCCAATTGTCTGTTTCTGTTTCATCAAAATAATACGGTCATACATGGCCTTCCAATTCTGCTACTGTCTTCTAGATTTTATCTAGATTTTTGTCATTCTAGATTGTAATTTCACCCTTTTACGGTTAGATCGACCAAATGCAGGCGACAATTCTACTCCATCGGCTTCTTTTCTCTACCTTCGCGACTGTCTTCACTCCTGTGTTCACATCCTTCTCTTGCCCTTTCTCTTTCACTCCCTGTAGCTGGTTCGTCTTTGTCTTCACTCTCCTCTTGCCTAAAACTTTAACTCTCTTGTGTAGCCCCCTGCACATCAGTGGCGGTACCGCCTTGCTTGGGGTGGTATGATTAAAGAAAAAAATGTACCGGTGTGAGGCAACTAACTATATTCATGTCCTCTCTACCAGGAGAACTTTATATATATATATATATTCTTCTTGTCACTGTGCAATGTAAAATTAATTTTAAATTAGCAGTCATCAGGTGCACCAATATCCCCACACACAAACATGCAAATAAAAAGAATTACTATCAAATAAAGAAAAATAATAACATTTAAAATCCGTTGAAAACTGCCAGTGTGTGGCAGCGTTCATTTTAGGCAGGGAACCTGTTCCTCAAGCACTTTGTCCTAGAACTAAAAATCGAACTAAGTCGTCGCTCTGAGTGTAATAAATAAATAGAAAACGGAGTAACCGAGATGCGTGCTGTTTTTCATTATATTTTCTTCTCTGTTGCGACAACGAGAATTAGAAAAGTCCTCCAAGGAGAACAGCGGGCAACTGACTATTTTCTGGGCAGCATATCATCTTTGGAGGGCTTTCTTGTCTGCTGCTGAGCAGCTGACATACCAAGCACTAACAGTGATGTGTACGTGCTGATTCCATTAAAAGAAAAAAATAACATTTTTTATTACTAGATCGAGACACTTAGGTTTTCAAGCAAAGCATGACAACCTAATTAGTTAATTTATATGCGATCTAAAACGTCCTTGCCGGATGAATAAATACTCAGCTTTTTCAATTAAAAAAAATATACATTCTGTAATTTAACATTAACAATAATAATTGATTTTTTGTTTTTTGTTTTTTTTACTCTTCGGTGATGGATGGCAAAAATAATTAAGTCAAACTTAGCATCTGAAGACCTGCCTCTCAGAGAGCAACACATCATTGCACTAAGAGGTAATGTCAAAATCTCTCTGAATCTTGCGACTCTGTGTCACATCTCCCATCCTGTGAAGTGATAAACTATAATAAATTAGATTTATTTATTTATTTGACACATCACACAATAAGTCCCGAGCCTGACATATAGATGGCGTCACTAATAAAAAAATCCATATGATTTTTATGAAGTACTAAATTTCAAATGGCACGTGACAAAATTTATGCCCAATCAGATTACTAATTTACAAATTACAGTTATTTAAGTGAAGCTACTGTTGCAAATTTTCAAAACAATGGAAAAATCTGAATTTCGTCTGCTGAAAAAGCATTACTTTCTGATAGGAGTAAATACTGTTCAAGCAAAGTAGGGGCTTGATAAGTGTTATTCGAACTTTACTCCTTTGGAAACAACGGTTAAGAGGTGGTATGACTTTAAACGCAGTCGTACAGACACAAATGATGTTGAACGCTCTGGTCGCCCAAATTTGGCAGTTGTCCCGGAAAACACCAAAAAAATCCACAAACTCTTTTTGGCCGATTGTAAATTGAAGTTGCGTGAGATAGCAGAGGAGTTGAACATATCAAAAGGCAGTTTATTCACCGTTTTGCATGAACATTTGTCAATGAGAAAGCTGTGTTCAAAGTGTTCACGTTTGCTCACAGTCGATCAAAAACAACGTGTTGACAATTCAGTGTGTTGTTTGCAACTGTTTCAACGCAGCAAGAAAGTGTTTTGCGTGAGTATGAGACAATGGATTAAACATGGATCCACCACTTCACTCCGGAGTCAAATCGACAGTCAGCTGAGTGGACAGCAGCAGGTGAAAGCCATCCAAAGCGACCAAAGACGCAAATATCAGCTGACAAGGTTTTGGCCACCGTATTTTGGGATACACAAGGTATTTTGTTCATCGACTGACTTGAGAAAGAAAGAACCATCAAATTAAAAGACTATCAGATTTGCTTTTATTTATTTTGAATGTTATATAGCATTATTAATGCATTTGAAAGGAGAAATCGCCAAAAACGGCCACAAATGAAGAAGAAAAAAGTGGTCTTTCATCAAGACAACGCACCGGGTCACAAGTCGTTCGCAACGATGGCAAACCTGGATGAATTGCATTTCGAATTGCTTTCGCATCCAAACTATTCTCCAGATCTGGCCTCCAGAAACTACTGGCTGTTTGCAGACCTCAAAAGAATGCTCCAGGGAAAGAGATTTGTCTTCAATGAAGAAGTTATATCGGAAACTTGGGCGTATTTTGAGGCCAAAAACAAGTCGTTCTACAAAAAAAGGCACCGAATTGTTTGAGAAGCGTTGGAATCAGTGTATCACCCTAGAAGGAGACTATATTGATGAAAAAAAAAAGTCGAATTTTGCCTTAAAGTTGTTGTTTTATTAGTTAGGCCCGGTACTTATTAAGTGGTGTTATTTATTTATTTATTTATTTATTTATTTATTTAATGACCACTAGTTCGGTCCCTGTAGCTTTGTTACCCTAAATTGTCTGTCCGTTTAAAATTTTACATTTATTAGAAAAATTAGTTTTAACAGGCCATAAAAAATGACTTCAAAAGACCGCACGTTTCAAATTATGTACTCTTTTCCTGTTATCCAGGAATTGTTGCCAGACAGAAATGGAAATTCATCCTTCGTGACACAGATGTCCAATTTCTATTTCGTTCAAACTGTGTTTGTATATGTTTGAGTGTGTGTAAGTACATTTCAATTCAATGACGGACCTAAAAATATTGTGTGCGCATGCGCTTGTGTGTTACATTAACTGATACAACCACAAGTCAATCACACGTAGGCATTTGCAGTAAAAAGTCACCCGCAGTATGTGACGGATAGAGAAACCGCTCTTCTTTTGCCATAAATTACGCATCATTAATAGAATAAATAGACAAATGTTTATTTTACCCGCGCATCATACTGAATTGCGAATACGCTAACTTATTCGGGTTTTTCGTGCTACTGACTGACAAGAATTTTGATCGAAAATCAAAATTTTCAAGAAGGAAGCAGAAGCTATTTAGTTTTGTTCGAATATATTTTAATTTTATTTAAAAAATAAAAATAAAAATAAAAATAAAAAAGCCATCAGATTTGTTTTTCTTTATAATCGTTATTCCTGCATAGTTCTAAGAAAGTCTGTGAATGCTAGAAGGATTTTTTTAGAGAATTGTAAATAATTCATGACAAAAGCGTTTTTTTCCTTTCCTCTCTCTTTTATTGCTTCCCTCCAACCAGGTTGTATGATTGTATTTGCTTTGGCAATGGGACTGGATACGACGAGATATAGTTTACTAGAGTTAATGACAGTCGTGAGTTTGCCGACGGAAAGATAGAGGTCTTTGCAGAGAAACTAACCAGAAAAAGAGAAGACAAGACGACACGACGAATGTAGCCATGGAAACAGCAATAGAACAGCAAACAAATTTCGGCCATCTTCTTTTGCAAGGATAAAATTGCAAAGAGAAACTACCTTTCTTTTTCCAGCTTTTATCATTCACGAACGAAATCGTTTCCGTTAACGCCCACGCTAAAACACTATTCCCTTTTTTCTCATTATAAAATTTAGGTAATGATTCGATAAAGCCCAAATTAATATTTGTCAAACTTGGCCCTTTGTACCCTAAACAAACAAAAAAAACAAAACAAAAAAAAAACGGTATTTCAACAAAAAAGAACGGATTTTTCATTGACCCAGTTATTATTTAAACTACCTTCACTCCTCGACAATGTTTATTTTTTTTTTAAGCGACGATTAGAATTATAATAAAACATCAATGATGAAAGTTCATTTTTACATTTTTTTTTGTTTTTGAGACAACAAAAATATTAAACACTATTAAATTTATAATCATTATTTACAATATTAAAAACTAATGCAATGCAATTTATCATGTACCAATTCATAAAGAAATAATATGAATTGTTTTTTTAGATATATAAATATTTACTAAATCATTAAAATACGTGAATCGAAAAAATATAAGGAAATCATTAGAGTTTGAATCGATTGACAATGAGCCGAAGTTTTGCCATCCATAAATATAACAACATTTAAATTAGAAAAATAATAAATACTACTTATCTATTTATTAAATAAATATTATTTTTGTCAATTCTCAAGAACAAAAATAAAATGTATAAATTCACTTTCACATTTTTATTAACTCTTTTTAAAGCAATATCATTGCTGAAAAGTGAAGGTAAATGTTGTCAATAGAAAAATCCTCCTTTTTGAGTGATACTCAGGTTTGTTTGTTTTTTGTTTTTCGTTTAGTTTTTTAGTTTTTTTTTCGGGTTTTTTTTTTTTTTTTTTTTTTTGCAGGCATGAATATTTTTCTACGAAAATAAATTTTATTCTTATGGAAACATCTTCACTTTGGTCGGGAGCATAAGTTTGAACATTATTGATATAAATTTACTAAAATATGTATAAAAATCTACTTACATAGCTATCTCAGCTTGTTTGTATCACCTACACTTTCTTTCGTTCTTTTTTCCTTACATAATACACGCTGATTCCCTTTGTTGAACCTATCTCTAAGTCAACTTTTGCATCGACCTTTCCTCCATTTCACCAGTCTTTTCTCACTAAAGTCAAGAGTGGTCGACAATCACGTGACTTCGTAACCGTAACAATTGACCAGAGGAGAAAGAACGCTACAGAGTTCGGTGATTTTAAAGCCGTGAGTAAAACTATAAGTAGAACTGGCGTTTAGACAAATGTTAATTGCTGAAAAATAAAATAAAAAATTGTATGATCTTTCCTTCGTATTGGTCTGCTTTTCTTTTCTCTCTCTCTCTCTCTCTCTCTCTCTCTCTCTCTCTCTCTCTCTCTCTCTCTCTTATGAGAGAGCTGACTTAACAGTTAACGGCACAGTAAATAATTGTTTTTTTATAAAATACGAAAGGAAAGGGAGTGTAGGCGGTTTGCTACTATGTAAGTGACATGTCGGGTCCTAGCCGTGAAGGTTAGATCTTCTTGTGGAACCAGGCGATGCACTTTGTCCGAACACTTTCCATGGCAGTAGCTATAGAGCAGTGAGAGACTCGCCTGTTAGAAAAAAAGGTTAGAGCGTGGAAAATAATTCGTCTCTAACAGGGCCTCGGAGACGCTTTTGAACTCTATAGATTGGGAAATGAGGTCTGGCCAGCTCCTGCCCAAATATGGCAACAGTCCTCCATTTTCGGCTTGATCTGGCTCTTAGGCAGATGATAATGTGGGGAGTCGGGTACTTACTAGAGCGGTACAAAGAGACAATCATTTTACCTGCACCTTTAGTGATGAATCGTATATAGGAATTCTACTTGCGGTCGAGTGTGAGACTGAGACCCAGTATCCACTCAAGGCACAGCGCCACTTCAGGGAGACACCCGTTCATCGTGAAAGGTGGTAGTTTGGGGTCTGATCAGCGGTGGTGGAGTGTAAACAGTTTGGTTTTGGAGGCATTGAATGTAACCAGCCAGTTTTCCCCTCACGGGGAAGTTCGTGTTAGGTCGGAAGAGAGGTTAGCTGCCAATCTTTAATCGTCAATACTTCTGGAATTGTGCCCGTATATCATCGTATCATCAGCATATATGTTTACAAATGATCGGAGTATATTTTTAGGTCGATCATTTATCCAAATCAGAAAGAGGCTTGATCCGAGAAGTGACCCCTTGGTGATGCCTGCGTTGACCGACAGAGCTTCGGAGGATTGGCCGTTAATAATCACCTTCAGGGATCTACCTTTAAGAAAGGTGGTTATTTCATAGCTGGAGAGCTAGTGTAGTAAACCTTTGGACTACACCATGTCGAAGGTCTTCGAGAATTTCTTGTGGTATGGGTTTCGTCAAGAGCCCCACTAATCGACTATTCTCGTTCAAATATGAAGTATAATTTATATTCACTTCGGATCTTTTGTTAATTTTGTACTTGTTATCGTTCGTCTTCTTAAATATTATAAATTTATTTATATAATGTATTTACATAGGAATTAAATTCTATATATATTTTACAATCAATAAAATCCTATCAGAAGGTTTGTTGGATAAATAATCATTACAAGAGCAAATGCCGACAAAATATTTTCGGGCGTAGTTGTAGACATAACAAGTGTCATACTTAGACGGTTTGGAAAATAACAATAAGTCAAATTTGAGAAAAAGGTTTTGACAAGTCAGTGTGAAACTATTTTTTTACAAATGAAAATCTTGTATTCTAAAAGCTCACACCTCTATGTGAAATTAGATTTTGTGAATATAAAAATAGAAGCATACTGATTCTCGAGGTTCAAATTTGGGGGACCAGTTTGATTTAAACGTGCGTACACACATATACGCACACATTGGAAGAGATTACATCCAGCAGCCGCCGACTAAAACCTTGTACACGCAAAAAACAGAGGGGATTAACAGAAGCCACCGACTAAGCCTTGTCTACGAAATCACAAACACATTAAGGCTGACCATCATAAAGTAAGTCTATCCACACATCTCACACTGCACTGAGAACAATTACTTTATAAAACAAACTTCACTGCAAAGAAAATTGAACATTTTACTGTTATTATATATTTCTGAAAATAATATAAAAATGTTATTTCAACTGACGTTCTGCTTCTTCTTTTCCTTCTGAAAATAACATTTTTGTATATTTAATCTTAAAGATTTGTTGTTAATGTTGTTAAACGTTTGGAATCCCAACTCTCGGATAGCAACAAAAAACTGAGCCCTCTTGATCCCAACATTTATTTACTAAACTTCTTTTTATTATTTTTATTAGATTTTTATTTTTATTTTTATTTTATTAATATTTATTTTATTTTTGTCAACGCTGAAATTTCTATATAACATTCTCAGACACGTTTTATTCAATTAAAAACTTGAGTGATTTTAATTATCAACGATAAAATTATCAGAGAAGAGTCAATGCATGTTTGATTTGAATTTATTTGGCATTAAACACGCAAAAAAAAAAACTCTAAACGAGCCTATCCATTAAAAGTAAAACTCAAATAAATCAGGAAGGATAAACAGAGAAAACTAAAACGTCACATGAATAAAGAGACGGGAGAAGTAATCGCTTAAATCATGGGATTGATATTTATTTGCGATCTGATGAAGCATTTTTACCGAAGGTCTTTGGGGAAGAAAAAGAACTGGCACGCAGGAAACCTCAGGGTCCATTTCTAACATTAGATTCACTAAGCTATTTACACTATTTACATTGTCCAGACTGTAATCCTCATGTTCTTTTTTTTTTCTTTTTTTTTTTTTGCCATATTCACGACGTTTCGGCAATATTACGCTTCGGCCTTCTTCAGGTGATTAGAATTTCGAACTGAACTTTTTATTTCGTCTACCGGGGTAGATTGTTCTAGTTTCACAAGTCATGCCACTTCCAGTGGATAAAAGAGTTAGTTGAATCCAGTGATAAGGAATACATTCTACACCTGTTCAAAACGCGGGGAAGTGTATGAACCGGGCAATAGGTGAACCTACCTACTCCTACTTAAGAAAAAATAATTAGTGAATAAAATTTCGGAGTTCAGACGAAGGCGTTAGCAGTATAGAGTTGAAGTAGATTTTAGCGTGAACCGGAAACACGATCCTAAACAGGAAACAATGGATAAACCTCTAGTCCTATTCAAAAGACCGGGAAATTGTGTGAACCGGACGATAAGGAAACGTATATATTCCTGTGATTTTTACTTGTGAAAACAGGTTTTATTAAGCAATGCTCCTGAAACGTCTGTTTTTATACACTGTCCCTTCAGCACGTAGGCTGCCATGGCTCTCCGCAGCATCCTTTCTTTAATATTTGTGAATTGCCAAGATTTCTACACGGTTTTACTTTCAGAATTGCCTTTCTCCTTGACTGGCTACCATTTAATGCTAGAAAGTATAGTTTACCTTGATATCTAATCCATTGCTGGAGAGAAGATAAAATGGATTTATGCATTTTCCAAATGCATTTGTGTGAAAATGAACTTAACGCCGATTCACATTTCCACTGTGATAACCGTTACACTAACCACAGATCCAAAGGGCGTCATAGAACAACTGCTAATTTGAAAATGTCAAATGATGTGGTGGCGCTTCTGAATGAAAAGAATTTCAAAATTAATTAAATGTTCTCCTTTAACCACCATAGAGAAACTTTCCTGACAGCCATCAGCATAGTTGATGCAAGTCTCCTTGAGAGCAACACACTGCGCCTATTTGGCCTTTTTTCAACCACTCTGAAGTGGAATGAATACATCAGATTCATAGCTGCATCTACTGCGAGAAAGGCTGGGTCTCTGTGTCGGGTCAGAAAGTCTTTTTCTTGTCAGAATCCATTTTGCATATTTATAAATTTGCCATTCGGTTGTGCATTGAATACCGTTGCCATATCTGGTCGGGTACTCCTGTTATTCTTCTTGAGGCTCTCGACAAAATCCAAAGAAGGATCTTTCCTGACTTGGCATCTCGACTTCAGTTACTTTCTAACCGACGTGACGTGGCTTCCCTATGTCTTTTCTACAAATATTTCCAAGGTAATTTCTCTGATGAGCATTTTTCACCTGATGCCTCGTCCATATTAATTTAAGTGCGCTACTAGATTGGCAACTAGGTCCTACCTTTTTACAGTTGAAATAGTTGAATCTAATCGCCACTTCTACCGAAACAGTTTCTTTTCTTACACTTTCCGCTTGTAGAACTCCCTTCTGTTTACTTGTTTCTCTGATAGCTACAATCTCGAAAGATTTAAATGCAACGACAACTGACATCTTCTATCTTCTTAAATCCCATTTGTCTTTTATCTTTTCTTCAATACCACATATACTTTTTCTTTTCTCTCGCTGTAGCCCCCCTCCCCTGCAAACTTGCTTGGAGTGAAATGATTTTGAAAAAAAAGATGTGTAAAATGTTCAATTATGCAAAAATATTCTGAATTATGAAATGATTCCTAAAATCTAATCTAACGTTTAGAGACTAACCTGATGGAAATATTATCTTCTAGTAGCACAAATCACTTTGAAATTATGTTTTCGGGTGGCTCATGACAAGATGTAAACCCAATTGAGAATATTTGCTGTTTTATACAAAACGAATACATAAGACTAGTACTACCCTTAAAAATGGAAAGGCTTTCTTGTTTTAATTTTGTTTCCTTCCTGCCTTCCTTTTTTCTTTTTTTTTTCTTTATTTCTTTCACTGAAATCGAAGAGTGTCTCTGATATCTCTTTTCTGTCCCTCATCGCGATGAAAGTGGGACAGTTCATTATTTATGAAGTATTATTGACATAGCGTTACTTTAATTTTCTTTCTTTCTTTCATTTTCTCACTGAAACCAAGTAGTGTCTCTGATATGTCATTTCCGTTTTTCCACGCGATCAAAACGGAATAGTACATTATTCATGAGGTATTGATAGGGTGTAACGTACGTTCCAAGGAACTAAAGGAGGGACACGCGGAATTATAATAAGATATTTTCTCACAAAGATCGTCTGCAAATTTTCGTCAAAGAACAATAATTGCATTATCGACATGATGTTTTTTTTTTCAGAATCTGAGTGATTAGAATGTTACTAAAGACGAATCATATTCAATGTCTTTTATGCTTAACCACAGTGTTCATTTATAAAAAAATATTGGCGCGTTAATTTTTACATAATAAGAAAAAATGGATAGGCCTGAATTATTTTTTTTCATTTTGCACGAACGTGTAAATCCCCAAAAGATGCAAATACAAAAATAACAGAATCTTTTGAACCCTTTTCAGTAAAGATAGTAAAGTAGTAGTTTGTTTAAAAAAAAAAAAAAGTCACAGTTACGTAGGCCATCATTCGCGGAATCTTCAAGAGGACAAAAAATGACCAGATGTAATTTTCATTGATTAGACATATTAACTGGATTATTAACTATTTCATGGATTATAGTCATCAACGTTGCGTATTTTCGGATGATGATTCGAAGTGAAGATTTGTTCTGTTTATAATTGATATACATTTTAGTTTATGTAGAAAATATGAATGTTATTGTTTTTTCCGTGTATTTGCTGTTATTGGTAACATTAGAAAAAATGTCTATGGTGGTCAATAAGATGGTTATGGAAGCCAGTGTTCATAGCGTTTCACATTGTTCACAAGCGTTTGTTTCAAGTTATGGATTTCTTTGAAAAAAAGCAGGCGAGAAAAGGAATTCTCGTACGCTCCCATGAAAAAAATTTTAATGACACCAATTTTATATCAAAGAGGACATTGATTAGTAGATTGAAGGTGACAAGAATTTTTACTGGTGTTTTTTATATAGTGAAGTAGAGAAAGTATTATTACTAGACTCGACGAGAATATTCAAGAATGGGAGTTTATTTTTTGGGTAACCTCATATGTGAAGTTGTTTTTTTTATCGATTTCGTTTTTGTTCTTTGCTAAAATAAAAATATACATAGAGAACTTAAACATTTTTAATGGGACCTGCAGATATATATATATATATATATATATATATATATATATATATATATTGAGGCGTAAAATTGTAATCTTTCAGTATTGATTTCTATGTCCACTCTATCTAGCGATTCGAGAGTAATTTGTCACCGCCCCGCATGTTAAAGTGCTGAATTATTTCAACAAGAGAGGTACTGATCGTTTGCCCAGAGTCCTTTCATCAGTCTTTACCTTTCACTAATATAGCAAGTTATGGCTCCTGTTACTAGACTTTCATATTTGTTTTGTTTGTTTGTTTCGAGGTTTAACGACCTATCAATCCTTATGGGATCATTCAAGGTCATAACCAATGATTTTGGGTAGGGTTATTTTTATTTTACAACATTTTTCTTTTTCGAGTATCAAGATTCATTGGGATTTGTTTTTAAGGGCAGGGTCCCCAAGTCCTACCCTTGTTATTTAACCCATAACTGGAGGGAAGGAACGGATTAATACCTTTCCCAAGGGTACCAGTGCTTGAGTGAATGCAGGGTATTCAACTGGAATTCGAACTCGGCTCACCGATTTCTCTTTCCCAGCCGATATCCACTGCACGCTTACAGCACCTGGTGTTCCCAAGCGGTCACCCATCTAAGTACTGACCAGGCTCAAAGTTGCTTAACTTCGGTGATCGAGCGAGAACCAGAGTATTCAACATGATAGTCCGTAAGTCCATGGTGTTTGCAAATAGCCTCTTGGTGAAATGTGGCTGAGAGACTAGAAAATTTGTATTTCTTAAAAAAAAAAAACCTGTTCAGGTTCCTACAGGCTTACTTAATGTTCTTAAATGGTTGAAATTTTACCCAGGCTTAATATTATTTACGTTCTACAAAATGTATCTTGGTTTTGGCATATTGAGTAGAATATATAAACATTTTATTTGCATTAGTAGAGAAATTCTTATTCTTTCTTCTTTTTTTTTTAAGATAAACTAAGCCTACCACATTTACCACAATAACACCCCTTTTAAGAATGAATCTATAGTGACGGCCTTGGGGATGCGGAAAGCGAAAGAAAAAAGAAAAACTCATGATGTAGAAGATGTTTGCGGAGGTTCCGCAAAGTCAGCAAAAAGCAATGATAACCGAACGTGGCAAACAATTATAAATCGGACAAAACCAACTGGACATGGAGGAAATGAAAAATGAACCGTCAGAAACGTTGGTACAAAAATATGCAGACTAACTGAAAAATACATTAACCCTCTAGGGCCATTCGTATCATATTTGATACAGTATTTCCCTATAAGGAAACATTTGGTATTCATTGACTGAGCAGTCAGTACTGCTTTCATTTGAAATTTATAAAATATTTCTCTTAAAACATTTTTCAGGAAAATATTTCTTTCAAGGCTTGTTTTCATACTGTATCAAATATGATACGAATGGCCCTAGAGGGTTAACAAGTTATCAAGAAATCTCAGACAATTCGGTCTGCGATGGAGCCATTGCTCGTTCAACAACATTCTATTGCTAGGTCTCGTCATGTCACTAACTTGAAGGAAAAACTTACCAAGGAATCGTTTAAATAGCTCTGTCTGTCCGAAAGGATGTTATTCTGGCCGAGCTGGGACGGAAAACAAGACAAACTAATGGACATTCTGCAAATGATATCTGTGAAAGAGAGAATACAAAGGAAAATTAGAGTCACAGTTGAAGTGGTTTTATTATTTTTACGTTGTTTCCATTTCAATATGCATTGCTGTGGGCGAAGAATATGAAAAACTTTCCCACGTCTTAGATGATCTTTCCAGCCTACACACGAACGCGAATCGACTGGCAAAACTACATTAAACGTCTATACGAGAAAATGAATTCCTATAACAGTAAGAGTAAAATATATCACTGACGCTCAAACACTTAACCTTCATTAAAAAAAAAAGCATTATTAGAAACGAAACCATCAACATTAAATTAACAATTTTTAATATGACGTGTCCCTTCGAGACGTAGGTGATCATAGGTCTCCACAATGTTCTATCCTTGTAGCTCTAATTAATGTTTGCCTCCCAACTATTCCTCCCAGTTCCTGTTCTGCCACCCATTTGCACAAGCTTGTTAGCTCAGTGACACAGGTCTTCACAACCTCCTATCCTTTGTACGTCTAAACAATGTTTGTCTCCTTACTATCCCTCCCAATCTCTGTTCTGCCATCTATTTACAAAATCTTGATAG